>JAVCKV010225983.1:0-47759 GCA_032274145.1 Herpochondria borealis | reverse complement strand
GACCAACTTATTTTGATCTCATTCACCACTTAATTATTTAATTATTAATTGATTATATGATTCTTCAACAAGCCCTAAGTAGCTGGAATGTTGGGAATGTCACTAATATGTTTGAAATGTTTTATAATGCTCATAATTTCGAGTCTGATTTAAGTTCTTGGGATGTGAGTATGGTAACTAGTATGTCTCGTATGTTTAATGATGTTTATAATTTTAATTCTGACCTAAGTGGATGGGATATTGGTAATGTAACATCCATGCGAAGAATGTTTGACAGCACTGCTTTAACGACTAACAATTATGATGCGATCTTAATAGCGTGGTCACAACAGGAATTGAACTCTGATATACAATTAGGCGCAGAAGGAGTTAATTATTGTAATAGTGAAGATGCTCGACAATCAATAATTGATAACTATGGATGGATCATTACTGATTCGGGACTCGATTGTACTTCAGTAGATGTAAATGATCTTAATCAGTTGACAGTTACTACATATCCAAACCCTACAGCTGGGATCATATATATCGAAGGTAATAAAAGTGCAATTACTGCAGTAGTTACGGATATCTTAGGTAAAAAAATCATTAATCAAAGGGTCAAAGAACAAATAGACATTAGACACTTAACTAATGGGATCTACCTCTTAATACTCTCTGATGGTAATGACGTATCTACGCACAAGATTATAAAGAACTAAATAAGAAATTCCATTTCTATAAATTTAGCACTCCAAACTATTTATATATCCACTCAGCCCAACATAGTTATTAAAACGTATCACCTCCCCCATCAAACTAAAATCCAGTATATTTACGCCTCAGTCATAAATGAATACTATCAAATTATCTGAGACCAAACAACATAGATAGTTTTGACAACAAAAACTCATCCTTATGACATCCGTTTAATATAGAATAGCCCATGAAAATAGAAAGACTATCACATACATTAATCGTAATTGGACTCATCCTTGTATTTATCATATACAGTAAGGCTTTTTTGGTTCCTGTGATACTGGCCATCGTACTCTGGTATCTGATCAATGCTGTAAATTCATTGGTCAGGATGATCCCAAAATTCTCTTCGAAGATACCGAATGGAATTACGCTGGGGTTGTCAACTATTTTTGTGTTGTTTATTATTTTCACGGTGGGTAGCGTCATCGGACAGACGATCAATAGTATGATCACTACTGCTCCAGACTACAAGGTCAATCTCGAACAACAACTATCGAGAATCATGGCTTCAGTTGGATATACGGAGCCGATCAGCTTAAGAACGGTGACCTCAGAGTTAGATATAAATGGATACTTGGGTAATATCCTGAATTCATTTAAAAATATGGCGCAGCAATTTCTATTGATTCTTTTGTATACTTTCTTTTTGCTGATAGAGCAACATACGTTCGGCAGAAAGATGGCGGCGCTCCGTTTTGACAAAGAACGAAAAGAAAGAATCGCTACACTAACAACCAATATCAATAAGTCAGTGCGTACATATATCGGAGTTAAGTTTGCAGCATCATTCACGACAGGTTTATTAAGCTATGCAGTGATTAAGTATGCCGGATTAGACTTCGCGTTGTTCTGGGCATTTTTGATATTTGTATTCAACTTTATACCAACGATTGGATCTATCGTGGCGACTGTGTTTCCGAGTCTTATTGCATTGGTACAGTTTGATCACTTGTCTCCGTTTTTCATTATTTTGATTGGTGTTGGGTCTATCCAACTCTGTATTGGAGGCATCTTAGAACCGAAGCTTTATGGGGATTCGCTCAATATAAGTCCGTTTGTAATTGTGATATCATTGGTGTTATGGGGGTTACTCTGGGGTATCGTTGGTATGTTATTATGTGTACCGATAACGGTGATTATGATTAATGTATTTGCACAATTTCCTAGGACACGGTCAGTGGCTGTTCTATTATCACAAAACGGAAAAGTCTAATAATGGCAATCTCATTACTGAAAAAAGTAAACGCTCTAATCAATAGTCCGGGGCATAAGAAATTTAAAAAGCGAGTGCATGAAGCACTATTCGAAACCAATACCACTATTGGTCGAATTTTCGATTACATTCTATTAGGATTGATCATTTTGAGTATTATCATAGTGATATTCGAAACAGTACCGTCTATACAGATTAAGTATCGTTCCGTATTGATATTTCTAGAGTGGATGCTCACCATTGTATTTACAGCAGAATATATTTTAAGAATATATACGGCCAACTTCCCAGTGCGGTATATCAAGAGTTTCTACGGTATTGTAGATCTGATTTCTATAATCCCTACTTATCTAGGATTATTCATTGTAGGAAGTCATTCTATGAGTATCGTAAGAGCACTCAGATTATTGAGGGTTTTCAGAATATTTAAACTGACCAAGTATCTGTCACAGGGCGAGATGATTATCGCAGCCCTCAAAGAGAGTCGGACTAAGATCTCAATATTCATGTTTTTCATCTTGCTGATGGTCTGTATATTCGGTAGTCTAATGTACATTATAGAAGGTGGAGAAAACAGCGGATTTGATAGTATACCAAGAGGTATCTACTGGGCAATAGTTACATTGACGACTGTGGGATATGGAGACATTTCTCCTTCTACTACACTCGGTCAATTCATGGCAAGTCTCATTATGATTTCAGGATATGCTGTTCTTGCAGTGCCTACCGGCATTGTGTCTGCAGAGATGGTCAAAGTAAGCGAAGAAGCGAAAGATGCTGATAAAAAAGAGTGTGATAGATGTGGTGAACTTGACAATTTGAAGCACGCAAGATTCTGCCATAGGTGTGGAGAAAGACTATTGTAAAAAGGTAAACTCAATCCATCCCAGTCTTTCTCTATCACCAGCATAGCTTCATTTTTCTTCTCTCCAATCCAAATTGAAATTACAACCTAATCACTATCCCTACATCCATAAAGTGGAACAAAGCAAAATTATAAACCTGATCCACATCCGCACCACCTTCAATAATTCTGTATCCGGCTTTCAATTGTAAACTATCCTTATATATATCATATAAAATTCCTGCAAAAACATCTTCCGCTCTTCCTACGGGACCAACAAGAGCATCTCCTTTGAGTAAGAAACCTAGCTTGTCTGTAGGGGCATAATTCAACTCGAAGCTTACCAATGGCACAACTCCAAGATCAGTATCATCAGAGGTGACTCCAGCTTGTGACAGTGCAATCCTAGCATCTCTAACAAGTAAACTCGCTCCAAGATCAAATTTAAACTTTGACTTGTCGACTATTCTATATCTATAGCTAAACCTGTACGTATTGAACTGATAACTCCCCGTCACGCCTTCTCCTTGGAATGTATTTCCAGCAAATTTTATTTCTCTGTCCGTGTTAATTGTATAATTACGAGTCAGTGGAACGGCCGTCGCTTCTATCGTATGTCTGCTATTGATTGTATATGCTAGCTCCCCTCTAAAAAAGATAACTGAGCCATCAGGATCAAAGTCATCAGTATAGGAAAACAGTGTACCAGCATCCAGATCGGCGTTGGGAACTCTTACATCATTGTAACCTGTTGTTACGCCACCTGATTCTAAACTAAGACGCAATTGAGCACTTAACATCAATGGGATAAAAAACAGAATTGTAAAGAAATACTTCATCATAATATATTTTGAATTATCAATTTTGATTGACCCCATCATTCATGTTTGGCCTCTCATTATATTCTTCTTATAAAGTAAAATTTGAATGTACTTGTTTGATTAAACCTAAGAAAAATAAAAAATTATTGTGACATCAATCGAGTTCTATTTCTAGCAATTAGTTGCTCGGTCGTTGCAATCCATAAGGGGCTGAACAGCAAAGTCAATGAGATCAAACAGATACTTATATTATAAGCAAACTCTGTAATGATCGACGATTGATACGCCGTAAAACAAACCAGAAAACTCATCTCCCCTATCTGTGCAAGCAATGCACCACCTAATAGAGCATTAGGCCAGTCTGATCCAAACATGCGCAGCACTATCCCATTCACAGCATGATTGACAATAAAAACAGTAAACATAAGCATTGATATCAGCGAAATATTAGCCCAAAGGAAATGCATGTCAATCTGAGCACCAACAGATATGAAGAAGACTGCTACAAATATGATCCTGAATGGATGTAGATTATTATGAATCCAGTCCGTTTCTTTGGCCGCATGTACTACGATACCGCCTACGAATGCCCCCAAAGCTGGAGATAACCCTAAAACACCCAACAATAGAGCTCCAGAAGCACAAAAGACAATTGACATAAATACTTGCATCTCATGATCCTCTTCTAGTGAGTTCAACCACTTGAATTCTATGTCCTCTTTTTTATAGAGGTATACAAAAATGAATACAATAATCAATGCTCCAATTATCTGCAAAACAGATTGAAGATTAGATTGAGACTGACCACCAAGTAATGATGTCAATATCAAAATGGGTGCAATTGCTATATCCTGGGTAAGCAGAATACTCAGTACATCCTTACCCACTTTACTTTCTAATAATTTCTTCTCCTCCAATAGCTTGATAACTACTGCCGAGCTACTTAGCGCTATCACAAACCCAATCACTACAGACCTAGACAATGTCCATTCCGCATAATAACCGATAATTACCATGACCAAAACACTGACTATAATCTGCATCAATGTACCCAAAATAGCCACTCGCCACTGCTTCAGAAAAGCCGGCAAAGAGATCTCCATTCCAATAAAGAAAAAAAGCAAGATTATTCCTATCTCACCCAGAAACTCTGCCTGTTCTTGACTTTTAAAGACATCAAATCCGAATGGCCCTAGACAAACGCCGATGAATATGTAACCAATGAGATAAGGCTGATGCAATCTCTTCAACACATAACCAATAAGCACGGCTAAGATACCGACCAAAAATATATTGGCAATAGAATCATTAATAGAGGCCATCAATGCGTACATCGTTGTTATTTTTTAAGTGTTTATTCAAATATATTCTACAAAATCCGTTTCGGAAGGTCCTCGGATAAATAAACATAAATGCAACCGCCAATTCCATACAGAAATGGCATTAAAACTTACCCATCATTGCAGTTTATATAATTAAGGGTCATTTTTAAGTCGTTGGTCACATTATTTTTAAAAACAAAATTTTCTAAATGTGTTCTGCTAATCCTAATACCATTTTAGTTTGAAGGGGTCTCATACGATTTAAAAGTTATTCAAAATCATACAAGGATTAAAACGCAGTGAGAGCCATAGCTCTCGCGAGGCTTTAAGACGATGGATGATAAAGAATAAAATATTAGCGACATTCTTGGACTTAAGTGGTATTGAACATTTATAATTGCATGCAGCATGCTAATATCTTCGCTATTTCCCAATAGCCCTAAGCAGCGAAAAAAAAAGCGAATTGATCTTTATCAATCCGCTTCTTGCTACTAACTATTTTATTTTAATCTAAAGCCTGAATTGAGATTCTTTTGTTTCTTTTGCTAAACATGATTCTTATCAGAACTTATACATCCAGTAAGCTTACTTCTTATCATCAGGATCTATTTTAAGATCTTTGTTTTAAAATCTATATCCATAGAAGGTGAACACAAAATTGGTTCATAGGCGAGTACTTCTATCTCCGTCCTCCTATTGAGCTGGTGCTCTGATTCAGAACAATCTGCATGGTCACCACATTTGTTCTTAAGTCTTGTTTCTCCATATCCGATTGGCACTACCCGATCGCGCGATATTCCTTTACTCACTAGATAATCTAAGCACGACTGAGCTCTTTTTTGACTTAGTTCAGCATTATATTCATTGCTTGCTCGACTGTCTGTGTGACTTGACAATTCGATCTTTATAGACTTATTTCTATCCATTATTTTTACTAGATCATCTAGCTCTTTCTTTCCATTTGGCCTAAGCGTAGCTTTATCCAGATCATAGTATACATTTGCCAATTCGAATATAGACCCTATCGATAATGGCTGTAGTGCAACTGTTGCCTTTAGAACCGCTCTAGGTTTATCAGGTCCTCCACCTGCAACAAAATTATACTCTTTTGCTCCAAAAGAACACAACACTTCATTTCCTTCATTGCATTCAAATATAGAAATTCCATTTTTCAAGTATCCAGTATTACATGTCCTTACTTCATACTCTGTAGACGGTTCAATACTGAACGTCACAAGCCCATTCTGACTTACTTTCGAATCAATTAATTTGTCAGAAAACGTATGATAGAGATATACACTTGTCCCATCTAGCTTCTTATTGGTATTTGTGTCAATGGTCTTCACAATAAAAGTAAAACTCTTATCTCCTCTGATAATATCAGGAGTCCCTTCTTGGGAATATAGAGATGAAGAAGTGGCTAATGCGAAAATTAAAATTATATACTTTATCATAGTTTCTATTTTACCTTCTTACTTTTTGACATTGTGTTTTGTTCGGTCTGAATGGTAAATAGTTCTATAAGACAGTTCTATATTTGACAAAATTATCTTATTGTCTTTTACTAGAATAGGCTAAAGTTAGATCAGACTTCTCTGCTGTATCTTCAGTTTAGTTTGTGCCGATCTCTTTATCTAACATTACCATCAGTGCTTCCATTTTTGCTAGAATCACTTTTTCATCAAAATCAAATACCATCATACCATTAGACAGTTTCACTTTGGTAACTGCCTGTAGTATATTCTTAGGGTTTGATCCAGAATCACCGTTTATCTTATTCGATTTAGTGGTCAGGTTTCTCATGCTCTTATTCAGATATTCCTGAGCTATCGCTACATCCACTTTTTTAGCGTCTCCGATTATTTCATCGTTTAATTCTAATCTCATTTCATGTGGTTGTATGGTGATTATTGATAGAAAAACGCTTACTGTAATTGCTGAATGTTATGCGATAGTAAAATCTATGACTAGGAATAAGTATCCGCAGGAATGGACCCAAATATTGACATCTTCGAATCTGGATTGCAGTCAATTCTTCACTAATATAAAGGCTACTTGCTGCCCTTAAGTAAAAAGTAATATTGTTGAACATTTGTATTTGTATAAATACAGATGTAACTGACCAATACAGTCGTTACTATCTATAATATAAAATACGTTGAAGGGAAATTGCAAATCCAATAGGAATTGCTGAACTTGGTGTTGCTCTGATGTAAAGATACGCTTAATATTGCCTCCTTGTTGTTATTATCTCCTATTTCGCTCATAAGCCCATTGTCAGAGATATTCAAAAGTAAACGAAAATAAATGCACTTATAAATTCTAGGGATTCAATCCATGCTAAACATTTCGATTATTATGTATTAATGTTAGATAGGTATTATACCAATACCTATTAAAATTGTCGATTTCAATGTCGTTTATTTATTCGCTTTCCAATTTTATTTTAATGATGGTGATAATAGATTGCAAAAAAAGTCCCAGGTGATTTCACGCCCGGGACACTTAAAACTTATTATATTCTTTAGGCGTTCTCTAGAAATTATCATTTACTATCGCACTAATTTCCTTGACCTCGGATCTATGATCATTCAATTGATCTCTTCGGTCTTTGAGTTGTCTTTTGACTGCATTGTAAGCCTCACTAAACGCTTTTATTGCATCTTGCTCAGTATCTTCTGCAAATACATCGCTTCCAGGAACTCGAATCCTTATTTCGGCTAATATTGAATCTGGAATTTTACCATCTCCTTTCTTAAAAAATACATTTACTTGTGTCATGCGTTTCTCGTACTTAGTAAGGTCATTTATCTTAGCATTTATGTATTCTCTATCCGCATCACTTAATGTGAATGGTGTTTCGATTGTCGTTATCATAGATTTATTTTTAGTGTGAATAATATAGAAAGCATCTGAAACGCAGTTGAGTTAAAGTAAATTCTAACGTGTCGTTGTTTTTGAGTCTTTCTTATATATCTTACAAAATTTCGGGTGTATTGTTCGATCTATTTCTATTCTATTTTAAATTGACGGTTATCTTTTTTTTACTGTAACTCAACATTCAAAAACAAAATTGATAGCGTTAGTATTAAATCAAATAAATACAATATTTAAACAAAATAAAATACCCAGTTCGTATATCCAAACTGGGTATTTTATCGATTTTATAAAAGTGTAATTGAATTTAACCTTTGTCTAGCAATTCTGGGTTTACCACATTTAGAACTCCCTCTTGAAAATCTTTCATAAATTTTATTCTTTTGACCCTGCTGCGTGCATTAGAATTTACATACCTATACGATACATAACTCTTATTCACATCTACTACTCTTACGCTTACTCCTCTAAAATCCATATTATTCATTTTAATTATCAATATTTATAAAATACATATATTCAACGAGATATGCAAATTATCTCACTAAAAACATCATTACTTTGCCAAATAAGGATAGTCGACATATCCTTCCTCTCCCGGCGTGTAGAAAGTACTACTATCTGGAATTGTCAATTTCGCATTTTCAGTAAATCGCCCAACTAAGTCTGGATTTGAAATAAATGGTCGACCAAAAGCAACTAAGTCTCCAAGATTTTCCTCAAGGTCTTTTTCGGCTCTTTCTTTGTCATACCCACCACTTAAGATGACAGTCCCGTTATAGATCGTTCGAATATGTTGTTTTAGTTTGCTTGAGAATTTCGGTGCACCCATACTTTCGTGATCAACTAAGTGTACGTATCCAACATTCAACCTATTGAGTTGCGTTGTTAGATATTGATATGTTTCCTCTACATCATTTGATACTTCCATCTCGTTCATTACCCCATATGGTGACAACCTTATTCCTACTTTAGATTCACCAATCTCAGCTATAACTTCTTTAGTTACCTCAAGGGCAAATCTTGTTCTATTTTCTAGTGTCCCGCCATATTCATCCTCTCGTTTATTAGAGGCCTTATTAATAAATTGACCGATAAGATATCCATTGGCAGCATGTACTTCTACACCGTCAAATCCGGCTTCAATAGCATTTTTTGCCGCCTGTCTGTATTCTTTGATTGTGTATTCAATTTCGTGTTTCTCCATTGCTTTTGCCACTGGAATATCTAATTCCCCTTTACCATCTACATACATTTTAGTTGTTTTCATCTGTACAACGGACGGTGCTAATACTTCACCACCAGCTGGTACATTTTCTGGATGAGCAACCCTACCACAATGCATCAACTGTAGAAAAATCTTACCACCCATTTTGTGCACTTCATCAGTCACTTGCTTCCATCCGACGATTTGCGCATTATTATATATACCTGGTATTCTTGCATATCCAATACCATTCCTAGATGGGGAAGTCCCTTCTGTAATGATTAGTCCAGCACCCGCGCGTTGGCTGTAGTACGTTGCCATTAATTGATTAGGAGTATTATCGATCGCTCTACTTCTCGTAAGTGGAGCCATCACAATCCTGTTTTTCAATTCTGCATTGCCTAATTTATATTTCTCGAATAATTTATATTCCGCTGTCAATTTCATTTTTTCTAGTTTTTAGATGAAGAAAATAAGCACTCATGCAGCCTATTAGTTAAGGCTATCAATGATACTCATCTGTAAATTCTTTCTAGGATTAACCTTTCTTACCGACTAGGGATATGCCCCCTGCAAAAGCTATAACGGCTAATCCTATCATGATGAACCCAGTTGTTTTAGGCCCCTCGTCAGATGCGGATAATTCTATTCCGATCACTTCTACTGATTCTCCGCTATTATTCACTTTATTTACTCCTGTATATCCAATAAATAATGAAGCAATGATTAGCACGATTCCTATTATCTTATTCATATTTTAGTTTTTCTTGGTTAATTCTAGTTGTTAATCAATCCCCTTACTTAATTTATCATAAGATTGTTCGCTTCATAATTTTGAGGAGTAAGATGATTGTCTATCAAATACCAATGATCAATGACTAATAATCCTTCATTAAGATCTAGACCAATCATAATATTATCAGCAAACCGAACAAAACATCTACTTAATGTAGTTAGAATGATGATATGAGGACTTAGCTCATTTTCGCATTTAGATTGTTACTGTATAAATGCTGAACTATCTACTATTAGTTACACGTATTTATTGATACGCATGGCTTCCGCCAATCCCCTTCAACATTATAAATAACTGATATGATAAATACTTCGATAATAATATTTTCAATAATAGCTACCATAGGAACACTGCTGCCAGAAAGTAAAAGCAAGCACTGGTTTGTTCGTGGTCAATCCAATTTTCGAGCGGTGTATTTATTTGTGGATGTCATATTATTGATTTTACTCCTCACGTCTACCGTAGGATTTGCATTCAAGTTAGTATTAGGTATTATGTTAAGTTTATCTGTCTTTATGTGCTTAAAATCAATTGTTCCATACTCTCCATTATTTCCTAAGAAAGTAGCAGATGCAAACATGTTTAATAATGATCAAGAACTAAGTATTCTAATACATAATGTGTATCAATACAATGATCAATATCAGGATTTAGTTAACATGATAATAGATCAAGATCCAGACATTATATTATTACTGGAGATTAATGACGACTGGGAAAAAGGATTATCTAAGTTGAAGGATAGATATAGGCATGTCATTAAAAAGGTACAAGAAAACACCTATGGCATCATGCTTATGAGTAAAGTAGAATTGAACGTTGGTAAAGTCAATAATCTGGTATCTGATGATATACCCTCAATAGAGGCACTCATCACGAAAAATAATAAAGAAATACGAATAATTGGATTACATCCCGAACCTCCGATTCCTGGAGAAGTACTTACATCTCTACCTAAAGAAAAAGAAATACTCACCGCCGCTGATAAAATCAATAGTCTTGATGATGAATTAACGATTGTTGTTGGTGATCTAAATGATGTAGCATGGAGTCGCGTCGCTCAAAAGTTCAAAAAGTTAACTAGCCTTGTTGACCCTAGAGTGGGAAGAGGATTCTATTCTACATTTCCTACCTACTCACCCATTAAGATTCCGTTGGACCATGTATTTTGTAGCGACTCTTTTAAATTGATACAATTTGACACGCTAGAAGCAATGGGATCAGACCATAAGTCAATTCTAGTAAAATTCGAAGTTCCGAGCTTGTAATTCATCTGAAGTAATGCCGATTACTATTGAATTTATAGCATATATTCATCTGCAACGTTCAATTTGTATAGGCATTCAACAATATATTTATGCAGAAAATTGAAACACAAATGTATAATATAATAAGAATCGAACATTACCATCCGATATGAAGTAAGATAAGAAATACATATTATGAGAAAGGAAATCAATCAAAAGAGATCATTAAGGAGGCCAAAATCTAAATTAATCGCCAGATTAAAGAAGATGACCGACAGACTTAGAATACGTAGAAGCAAAACGGAAACTCCTGTCAAAACAAAAGATGAACAGGATTTATTTATCTAAGTTTGATAGACAATTTATATAGGTAAATCAAATATTATCATTTCTTTTCATAATTCAAAGGCCGTGATATCACTTTCTATATAAAGCTTGTTATCACACTTGTAGAAATACTTACGATAGCCGCTAATCCTAATGCCCACCAGAAGTTTTTCACTTCAAACTTAGGTAAAAACCAATCTGCTACTTGAATTAGGATAGCATTCAAAAACCATGTGAAAATCCCAAGTGACAATACTCCGAGTGTCACTATCTTTAGAAAAGTCCCCAGAGTAAAATCCAAAATTGCTACAACTATAGCCACACAAATGGCCTGCCAGAAACTCTGTATTTTTACCCCACTAAGAAGTGACGAACCAATCATAAAAGCAGCTCCTCCGATAAGTACATTGATTATAGTATCCATAAATTTTCGTTTTATTTTATTTTCCTAATGTATTAATTTCCATTGATATTATCGGTAAATGGCACTTATTTATTATGTCTTTTCATTTCGACTAGGCGACACCAAATTTCTTAAACGTACTATCCATAAACTGAGAAACTAAAGTATCTACTGAATATCTATCAGATTTTAACTGCAGCGATATATAATCCGCGACTGAACTTAGAGTAATATCGTCTAATGTTCCTCCTCTGGCAAAGTGATCTTGGTAAATTTCTCCAGATACCTTAGTAAGAAATCCCGCTACACTGGCTTTTACTAGCGATTCACCAATAACCTTACTTATTCCTGTTGATATTGACAATTGCTCTATTATTTCTGAAACTAATTTCGATATAAGACTGGCTATAAAAGCAGTGATCATGAGCGTATTTTCGTTCTCAGTTTCGATCTTATGCAGTTCTGCAAGCTTTTTTACCATTGAAATCTGAATATATGTCATTCCAGCAATATCAATGAGTGGAATTGGAGTTGCTGCCAGAGCAGTTACTTTTCCAGTTGAGCTATTAATTATTTTAATTGCATCTTCCCCATTTAATGTTGAGGCTATTTCATTGTATGTTCTTTCGAGTTTGTCCATTTTTTTTTATTTATCCTACCTAAAAACAATCAGGATTGTTCGATTTAAAATATCTCCTTTTAAATTTGTCAATAACCGTAATGGTGTACCGAAACATTTTGAAAGTTGGTTATGAAGTAACCGACATAGTAATTGGAATTACATGCTAATAAAACCCATAAAAAAACCTCAAATATCGGTTAATATTTGAGGTTTTGTTGTTCCAGTAAAATTATGCGGGAACAGAATTCAATTCTTCTTTTAAAGCAATAAGATTGATTATCTCATTTTCTATTGTCGTTTTCTGAGATATCAAAGTTGCTTGTAAAGTTGGTAACATTTCTACCTCGCTCAATATTTTCTCATAATCACTGATAAGGACTGTTGCGCCTCTTTCTATTTCTGTAACTACGGCATCATACTCACTACTTGCGCCTATATTGTTGATTTTAATATCAATAAACATCCTATGTAAATCACCCAAGAAGCTAGTTTTCACATCTGCATCTCCGCCTCTTGCGGCAACCATACCTTCTAGAGCTTTGTGCATTTGGTGTCTTTCATCAGCATACTTATTGAGCCATTTTTTTAATATCGGATTTGACACAGCATTACTTATTTCTAAATATCCTTTCTCTGCATCTTGCAGTCTGATAATAAGATCTTTAAGTGCTGTTCTTGAATTTGAAGTATCCATATATATTTTTTTTTTGATGATTAATTTTGTTATCAACCACCTTACTATACATATGATACTATTGTTCGATTATGAAGATTATGAAGATTATTATTTAGTCAAAAAAAGTAAATTACTCTTCTTCGCTATCGGGTACTACGCTGTTTATGAGTCCCCAATTAGAATTAACCAATGAACCTAAAAGCTCTAACAGATCCTCCAATGTAGAATAAAGCTCTCTATTCTCTTTGAACTTTTCACCTTCTTGTCTCATCTCCAAGAAGACTTTATAGCCATCAAGGACTTTGGTCATTTCATTCGTCTGTATTACAAAGTCATCCATAAGGTTTATAAGATGTTGATCTACCACACCTTGTTCATCTATATCTATAGGTGTAACATCTGTCGGCTTTTCTGATAAGATACTCTCAAGCATATCTTTGGGATCAATAGAAAAATAATCACATGTAATTAGGAACTTTGCAGTATTCGGCTCGACAACACCCGACTCGTATGATGCTACATTATTTCTTGACATGCCGATTTCATTTCCCAATGCTGCCTGACTCAAACCACGCATTCTCCTTAGAAATTTTAAGTTTTTTCCAAAGTGAGTAGGCTTAGGTATATTCTTTTGCTTAATATCCAAAACGACTGTTTTTATTAAGGTGACAATAATAATGTGAACAATTTAAACAAAAAGAAGAATCCAAATCGAACTTTTTTATTATGTTGTAAGTTGGAAAGATAAATAAAGATTTACAAAAAGCAACACCATGGCTGAAAACTCTACAAGACTGGCGCAGAACATAAGGTACTTAAGAAAGACTAGCAAAATGAGTCAAGAAGAATTTGCCACTCAATTAGGAATAAAAAGATCAAATATCGCGGCTTACGAAAGTAAAAATGTAGAGCCTCGATTGAGGGTCGTTTTAGAAATAGCAAAATTTTTCAACGTTAGCGTTAAATCACTCATTCAGAGTGATATAGAAAATTCAACAGAAGTAATATCATTCAATACTATTGAATTTAATGAAACAAATAGCGAAGTAACTCTTGATATAAAAGATAATGTAGATGTCAATGAATTCATCCAAAAATCAATTCGTATAAAAAAGGTTCTAGAAGGCTTTAAGTCTTTCTATTCCTTCAAAAAAAATGCGATGACAGATATCAATCCTGACAAAGAAAAATTGATTTTTGACATTGACAACTTTATGCACTTAATTGAACATCTATTAGGCTATAACGAGACTATCATTCAAGCTATATCAACAAAACCGAAAGAATCAGTTGAATCAACAGCCGTGTAATCTATTCATTAAGTGTAGATTTTTTAAATTCTGAGTATAAAACCAACAAATTGCTTTCAATTACAAATCAATATCTTCCATCTTCCCTATTTAGATGACCGACAAATCAAACCAATTAATCCCTTTCGAACAGTCCGCTATATAATCCTAGATCCTCTCTATTATATCTTATTCCCTTTTTACCTCCTTTGAATAATAACAATTCTCTTACCTCACCTTATCTCAAAAGAGCTTACACATATAAAAAACATATAACAAATCGATCATGATTGATTTGTTTATACACACCAACTATATACACTTTAGGTATTTGCATATACCAAATGTGCCAATCCTGCCCAAAACGAAGCCTAAATAGCGAACTCGTAAGCTCCAATCAAACAATAAATAGCATAAATTGATCCCACACAAAATAATTCAATAAATAAACAACGACCTAACACACTTAAAACCAACACACTAAACTCAAAATGTACCAAATAGTAACAAAGCGTAAATATTTAATTGTGAATATTATGAACAATTAATACAAAATGATTGTTATATACACAAGTAGTTAACCAAACACAAACAAATATGATGTCCGAATCACAATTTAATCAGTATTATAACAACAATATCCTTGCTATTAGAAATTTTGCTAATAAACTTACCAGGAATAAAGTAGATTCTGAAGACATTGTACAAGAGACAGCAATTAAAGCATTTCGTTGTCGACACACATTCCGCCCAGGAACAAGTTTTAAGAGTTGGGCTTTTACAATTCTTAAAAACACCTTTATTACTAAGTACAACAAAATTAAAAAGCGTGCTGTAGTTAATAAACCTATAGAAGACTTTACATATGGTTTAGAAAATAAATACGCAGTTAGAAACGATGCGCTGTCACAAATGAGAATCGTGGAAATAAAAGACTGCATAAAGGAATTAAGCTACAAGAGTAAAATGCCTTTTTTAATGCATGTGGAAGGCTATCAATATAACGAAATTTCTGAATCTCTGAATATACCGATAGGTACTGTAAAAAGTAGAATCAATTTCGCAAGGACTAAATTAAAATCAATCCTTAAAGAAAGAGGTATAATGGCAGCTTAATATTTTTATAGCTAAAGACCGAACAAAATCAACTGTCCAAAAGTAAGATAGCCGATAACAACATTCATTAACCTTTAAATTTTAAATATGAGTAAGTCAAATAGAACAAACAGTACATTATTATTACTAACCGGAGCAATAGCAGGAGCTGCAGCAACATATTTCTTAAACACTCCAAAAGGGAAGCAGATAAGATCTGATGTATATAATAGGTCAATAGAAGCTAAAAATGAAATCTCACAGAAAGCGCAAATATTAGCGAATGATGTAAGAGAAAAATCTCAAGACGTTATGGCTAAGGCCTCAGATTCTGTTTCGGAACTACAACAGAAATTTACAGAATCAACATCACAACTTCAAGAAACAGCGGAATCAAAATTGAGCAGCTTTCAGAAAGGTGTAAATAAAGCAAAACAGACATTGTTAAATAGAGCTACAGCCTAAAAAACAGTAGGTCAAAATCTCACGCACACATTTATGTCGTGAGAAAACTAAAAAGCATTTGACCTACGGAAAGTCAAATGCTTTTTAGTTTTAAGACCTTCGAAAACATAATTCTTCCCGCTCATCCACTGTGAATCTTCATCAATAAAACCACAATTAAAATGAATAAAAATATACTGACCGACCTTGGTGAAAATTATCAATATTTACAGACGATAGCAAACAATACACTAGAGCTTAAAAAAATAGAACTCTCCGAAAGCGCTTCAGTTTTAGTAGGGAGAAGTATTCTGCTTCTGATAATCGGTTGTATATCCCTTTTTACATTCTTCATTCTCATTATTACTGCCGGAGTAATCATATATAACGCAACTGGATCTGTATTACTTTCGCTAGGTTTGATTATAGCTACCTCCTTATTTTCTATTCTCACTATATACTTGACAAGAAAAGCAATCATCTACAAGCCCATCACAAGAAGCATCTATTCTACAATTTTAAACATCACAGAAATATGAAAACGTCAATAGAAGAAAAAAGGATACAACTAACGCAAGAAATTGAATTGGCAAAACAGCAATTACAAAACAACATTGAAAATATTGAAATCAGCGACTATGTGTTCAATCAATTCAACATTAAAAGTCAAATAAATAAACTCACATCAAGCACTCAATCTAATGGCTTAGGATCAATCACTGATATCACTTTCGGTAAAGGATCATTGCTCACAAAAATTATTGCCCTATTCAAACTATTAGGATAGATTCATAATACCAAACCAATTAATCTTTTTACATCCGTCATACCCCAAATCCGAAATCTATGTGACTGAACCAATAATACTGCTATAAATCAATAACCCACTCTCCCCTACTTATAATAGCGCACAAAGACCACTTCCTCATCGCAAATCACATGCTAATCACTTCAAACTTATGTCTTCCCTGTTCGGATTCAAGAAAAGATTTTTTTTACGTTCTCTTATCGAACAAATAGACCTAAAGTCGAGTAAGAACTACATAAATGAATCAATAAAAATATAAAAACATGAGCTCAACAAATGATAAAATAAAAGGAAACTGGAACTTGATCAAAGGAAAAATTAAACAAGAATATGCCGAATTAACTGAAGACGAATTAGCTTACGAAGAGGGCCAAGAAGATGAATTAATCGGAAGACTTCAAAAGCTCCTAGGGCAAACAAAAGACGAGGTAACTAAGTGGATTGATAACTTATAGACATCAATATATATAAGTACATAAATGATTTTATAACATAAAAAACTCACAATGAATTACTTAGGATTTAAGCCCGAAAACATAGAAAACACATCAAAAGAATTGAATCAATTATTATCTAATTATCAAGTCTACTATCAAAATCTGAGAAACTATCACTGGAATATAACAGGAACTCACTTCTTTGAACTTCATGCACAATTTGAAGGATTATACAATGAAGCAAAAATTAATATTGATGAGATAGCCGAAAGAGTCTTAACCCTCAGAAAAAAGCCAGTATCAACCCTGAAGGAATACCTAGAACTAGCGGATGTTAAGGAATACTCTACTGACAGCCCAAGCAAAATGGTAGAATCGATATTATCAGATCATAAAAAACTGATTGATAATATGAGATCTGTTCTCAAAGTTGCAGCAACTGCCGAAGACGAAGGTACAATTGATCTAGTCGCAGGATTCTTAGGATCAGTAGAGAAAAAAAGTTGGATGCTAGATGCATGGTTACAGAAATAACGATTCAAAACCAAAAACTTTATTAACCGACTTAATAAAAGTCACAAAACATAATTCAATGCCTACATTAGAAAAAGAAGATATTATAAACACATCAAATTTATCAACCAGGTATGGAGTATTCGCCGGATTTTCGATGGCTTTATTCCTATTCCTCATGCAAATATCAGGAAATGATTTCAGCCCTTTTGCTAAACTTGGAAAATATGTAGTGCTAGGGCTAGCAATAGTAGTTGCATTAAATACATACAAAAATAAAATCAACGGAGACGTTTTTATAAAAGGCATAGGGTTGGGCACAAAACTCAGTCTTATCGCAGGTTTCATATTGGTTATCCTCAATTATACATTGTTCTTTATATATCCCGAGATCGCGTTTAGTAAGTATAGTATAGAACCACACAGTCTAAAACAAGTGACTATGATCTCAGGGGTATTGCTATTTGAGACGCTCGTTTTTGGTAGTTTGATTACCTTCATGGTATTGCAATTTATTAAAGAGGCAATAAGACTGTAATAATAACCAATCCGATTTCATTAAACTAACAAAACAACTATGTCTAACAACTCAAATATTCAGACTGTCGCCTATTGGATGATTATATTCTTATGCACTGGATATATATTGCACATAGGATCATCTCTGATACTTCCGATAATCTTCGGAACACTTTTAGCGATATTTTTATACCCGATTGATAAAAAAATCGTTAAGATTGTAAAGTATAAACCCTTATCAATCCTTCTGAGTTTTTTATCTATTATGTTGCCCGTAGGTATAGTCGGAGCATTATTCTCAATGCAGCTCATGAAGATAATGTCTTCTCTTCCTTCCATTGAAAAAAACCTAAAATTAGGAGTTGATAAAGCCTTGCAAAAAATTGAAAACATTTTCCCAACTTTTGACTTGACTAGAAAAGAGTTGATGCAAGAAACTTTATCATCGGATCTTGAGGGGCCTCTAACATTTATTACCCAAGGATTAATGAATACAACATCTATCATTATTTCATCGGCATTGACTTTATTGTATGCTTTCTTCATCTTGTACTACAGAAGAAGTTTGAAAAATTTCATCCTTTTCCAATTTAGAAAAAGATTCAGACCCGATATTAAAGACGCACTTTTGCAAATCAGAGGAACTGTGCAAGCCTATATAGGTGGACTTGGGTTAGTCATCATCATACTTACGATTCTTAACAGTATTGGATTATTGGTAATCGGTGTGGAGTATGCCATATTCTGGGGAGCACTTGCTGGGTTACTTGCAGTCATTCCCTATATTGGTACAATGTTAGGAGGCTTGCTACCCGCTCTATATTCATTTGCGACTTCCGACAATCCATATGAACCTCTTTTTGTAATCATATTCTATGGTATTGTACAGCAGGTAGAAGGTAATTTGATCACTCCTAAAGTAATCGGAAACAAAGTTGACATCAACCCTTTGTTTGCTGTAATATCTATCATCTTTTTTGGCTCTCTATGGGGTGTAGGAGGGATTATTTTAGCACTTCCTATTATATCTATCATCCGAATAATATTGGACCACTTCGAAGAAACAAAGCCTGTCGCATTACTGCTCAGCTCTGAGATAGACAGCAATTCTGATCAATTCAAAGAGCTCGCCGAAAATTAATTATCTGTAAGGAGAAATAAAAGAAGCCTTATTATTAAATGATTCTTACAGGAAAGTGGCTGAACGTTAAGCTACCATTTCTGCACAACACTAGTGATTCGGTACTATAACAAAGAGTAATCTATATGAAAAATCTCAAAATATTATGGGCAACAATCACATCATTCCTAGATGACGATCCACTTACATATGCAGCATCTTTGGCCTTCTATACTGTAGCATCATTACCAGCTATTCTTCTTATTACTATCAACATACTAAGTACAGCGTACGATAAAAACAAAATCCAAGGAGACCTACTTTACCAACTTAACAAATACCTTGGCCCCAACACAGTCGATCAAGCAGAAACCATACTAGAAAATGCTACCCTAACCGATTCTGGGATCTTACCACAAATCATTGGTTGGATTGTCCTATTTGTAAGTGCATCCACTGTTTTCATATCTCTACAGAATGGCATAAATAAAATCTGGGGCGTAATCCCAGCACCATCATCAGGATGGTTAAAGATATTCATTGACCGTATCTTATCATTTGCAATGTTATTCAGCATTGGATTTATTCTCCTTGTTTCGTTAGTTATGGATTCGATCTTATCAATATTACAAAACTACATTATCAATAGCTTTGGTCAAACAGAGGCCATCCTTATATGGATTGGCAATATTAGTCTCTCCCTATTTGTCACAACTTCCGTTTTCACGCTCATATTTAAGACACTTCCTGATGTGAAAATCAAATGGAAAAATGTCTGGGTCGGCGGACTATTCACATCAGTACTCTTCCTACTAGGGAAATTCTTTATTGGCTTCTATTTATCAAACTCTGATATTGGCTCAGCATATGGTGCAAGTGGATCTCTTGTTGTATTTCTATTTTGGGTCTATTATTCCTCCATTATCATCCTCTTCGGGACAAAGTTTACATATGAATATACCATTCAAAACCAAAAGAAAATCACAGCATCTGATTATGCCGTCTTTATTAAAGATAAGGTTGCCTCAGAAGACAGCATTACAACTAACAACCTGTAAATAATGGTCTTTTATTTATTATTCTAAACCAATCGAACAAACTACAGACTCTAAAAGTATGGAGAATGTTATTCATAAATGCTAAGACTTGATTGTCAATAGTAATTATGTGAATAATTATTCTTTAACTCTTTAAAACCACAAAATGAGAGGCATATTAAACATTATTATCGTAGTTCTTATTCTTGGTTGGTTACTTGGCTATATAGGATTTGGGGCAGTAATCGGAAACCTAATTCATATTCTATTACTATTTGCAGTATTTGCGATTGTGATGCGATTATTATCTAAAGTATAAGATAGATCTAGTATGTTTTTGTTTGACATCAATGATCTTTCATTATTAAAAAGTTCTACACAAGACCAACTATAGTTCGCTTAGCTTAACACGTAAATAGTTAGTTAATCGATCTATAGTTGCATCTACTCTTCAAATAGATATGCATACTAGTCTAGATTCTCTAAAAAGCACTAACTAACCTCATTTTTACTTATTCTCATAGCGCTGTTATAAAACTGTGCGCTATCTCCTCTAAAAAAACAAAAATGAAATTCACATTTGCTCTAAAACTGGCTCTGTTCGGGTTCATTATGATCGTTTTATTTATTTACAGTACAATGGGTGCGCTAAACTTAGGGCCATTTAAATATGTAGCCATAATTTCTGGTATTATTTTCTTTCCCGCTGGAATTCAAATGATAGGAAGAAACTTGAACAAAGCACGCGTTAAAAACAAAGAAATAAAATTAAAAAAACAACTAAAAAAGTAGATTTCGATAAATAGCGAAAGCCTATGATCGTTTACTTTTCAAAAACAACACTTGCGTAAGATCGCTTAATATAAATGGCCTCTTTATAATTAGTTTAAATTCAAACCGAACAAAAACGATGGGAATATAGTATGATAATAAAGAACAAAAAATACTATGGATTCATTCTCAGAACAACTTTCAAAATCATACAATAATCTTACAAGCAAGCTTGGTAGCTGGCTCAATGAGTTTATTCTACAAATTCCTAATATACTAATTGCATCTGTAGTTGCGACTTTAGCATTCTTTTTTTCTAAGTATGTGCGTAAAGCTGCAGTAAAAGCTACCTCAAAGTTCACTTCTAATAAAACAGTTTTAAACCTCACATCAAATCTTACGGCAGTAATCTTTGGGGTAATTGTTTTATTTATTGTATTGAGTGTCCTTAACCTTGGTGAAACAATCAATAAAATTCTGGCCACTGCAGGTGTACTAGGACTTGCAGTAGGTTTAGCCCTCCAGGACCCAATGAATAATTTATTCTCTGGAGTCTTCATGTCAGTAAGAAAGCTATATAGAATTGGAGACTTAGTAAAAACTAATGATCACTTCGGTACAATAACTGACATAGACTTAAGAGCTACAAAAATTAAAACACCAAAAGGACAAATTGTAATCATACCTAACAAGGATGTAATCCAAAACTCATTAAAAAACTACACAATATCTGGCGAAAGAAGAATAGATGTATCATGCGGGGTGAGTTACGGGGATGACTTGGATAAAGTAGAATCTTTAGTAATAAACACTTTAAAAGATATGCCGAATGTATTATCAAATAAATCCGTAGACGTGATTTTTAATGAATTCGGAGATAGTTCAATAAATTTCGTTGCCCGATTCTGGATTGAAACTAGCTCTCAAACGGACTACTTAGTGGAACGATCAAATGCTATAAAGGCAATTAAGAAATCATTTGACACTAATGACATCATGATTCCATACCCAATAAGAACACTAGATTTTGGTATAAAAGGTGGAGTACCTATGAAAGAAATGCTTACAAATCGCATCAAAAAAAATAGTCACAACTTAGAGAAATCACATAATAACAACTTAAATTAAGCGAAATCTTGTTAATCCACACTATCACTTCAACAAAAAATACTGAATTAAATCGTGGGTGAAGCTAGTACTTATAAATTCAAGAATTTGAATCATTAAGCAGAATAAATAATATAATTTAAATCAGCTTCAAATGGGATTTCCCATATGTTTGATACAACCTAAATTAAATAAAATGAATATATCTAACATTTCAGCAGCTACCGTGTTTCCTAAATTACAAGGTATATTACGAGACGACTTAATAGTACTGAGAGGCATGCTCAGATCTAGAACCAAAGAGAGCTCGGTTTACGGATTAGTAGATAGTTTAATATATGCTAAAAGGAAAATATTAACCATGTTACCAAATTCTGAAGGCATGGACGAAGTACCTATAACTTTACAAAAAATAGACTTACAGGGATATAGAACCAAGAATTCTACAGAAGTGAAGGATCGAAATCTACTTATTGGGGTATTACTTGATATTGAAACCACCCAATTAGGTTTTGTTGAAGCTGCAGCAACAAGCGATGACATCCCTAGCGAATTACGACACATCATAAAAGAAATCAATAAAATATACCTAAAAATAGTGGCGCAATTGAGTAGATCAAAAAAAAACAAATCAGCTGGGCACCCTAGTGATATAAAAGAAAAAAACCTCCTGAATAAATTCAGGAGGGCTGAGAGCAACACCAATTCCCCTTCAGCATATTTAAAACTACTATGTCTTTAAAATTAGTACATTCACCATTGTAGTGAATAATGTTTAATATATAAACCGCTGATGCACTATTAGAATGCAAACTTAAGAGAGATAAATGCTTTCGAGTACTCGAAACGGAACTGTAAATGCTCGAAACCAAACAATAATATAAAATGCAATCAATAACCATCACAGACTATAACTATGAATCACGCATTCGTCACATTGCGCAAATGTTTAAGTCGGAAGTGGAAAACGACTGCGGTGAATATTCATTCAAATTTGACAACCAATTTGGTGAAGGCGTTATTAGAGGAATAAATTTTAATCATGGTGTCAGTGTGATTTCGTATAATGTCGATTTAAAACAGGAAGTAAATATTAAATATAAATTAGGTCGAAGACATCCAGTACAATTTCACTACACAAATAAAGGAGAGGTTCAGCTACAGAGTCTAAATAAAGACATTACTCATTCTGTAAATACCAACCAAGCCATCATTTACGCTCCAGAAGGGAACACAGATTATGAAATGACCTTAAGTCCTGGTGAAAGAATTCAAATAATACAAGTTGAAGTTGTTCGATTTCTATTTTTAAGAAAGGTTGAATGCGATCTCAGAACAATACCAACTGCACTAAAGGAAATGTTTCACGATACGATTGGTACGAAATCATTCTATTTTGAAACAGCATCGGAGTCTATAATCGTAAATACTCTATCTGAGCTATTTAGTAGTAATCAAGCTGGTCTTGAGAGAAAATTATTAATCGAAGCCAAATCACTAAAATTGATTACCACTTTAATTAAGAGATTTAGAGTTGAATCTGTTCTAGATCCTGCATCTTATAGATTCAGCAATTCTGATATTAAGTTGTTCAATACAGCTAAAAATTACATCATCGACAACATACACCTCACCCCTACCGTAAAAGAGCTAAGTCAACTTATTGGAATGAACACCAATAAGCTTCAAAAGGGCTTTAACCTTCTATTCTCGAAATCAATACGTCAATTTACCATCACTTTAAAAATGCATATTGCACTTAACCTTTTGGATCAAGGTAATCTTTCCATCAGCGAGATTGCGTACAAAATTGGATACACTAATAAAGGTCATTTTAGTCAACTGTTCAAAAAAGAATTTGGATCATTACCAAGTGAATATATCAACCGGTTTTCTTCTCAAAACTCATTCAGTAATTCTTTGTGAAATTATTGACAATAGACAAAACCTAACTACATTATTATTTTATTAAATTGATTATCTCCAGCAAGGATTTTCATAAATAGACTCTAATTTATAATGATGACATTTATTGCCAAAATCATCTTCATTTAGAAAACATAACAACCAAGGTTGATTAATGCCCTAATTCTTATCCATAAAAAACCTCTTCAGTCTGCAAATAGATTTTTAAACAAAACAGCTTAATCTCTTCTCTAGTGAAAAGCTTTTGCAACTTTAAAATGAAATTCAGATCCCCCATTATCGTCCACAACTAACACTATATCAACTACATACAACAACACAAAAGCCAACCATCAAAATAATTACATATAAAATGAAGTAAAACCGAACAATCATTGGCCTCTTGTAGTAAGATGGGAAAGAACAAATAATTAAATAACAAAAACAGAATACACATGACAAATAATTTAATCAAATACTTAATGGTAATAATGGCATTTGCAGCATTCACGATGACAAGTTGTGGAGATGATGATGACAAAACAACTGGAAATAATGTCTCATACAACTTAGATGAAAAATCTGATTCCGGAGTAAGCGGTGACATCGAGTTCGTGGAGTTAGAAAATGGTATGATTCAAGCCGAAATAACTATATCAGGAACTGCAAGTGGAAATACCCATCCAGCGCATGTGCACATGAATAGTGCAGCAACAGGCGGAGACATATTAATATCACTAACACCAGTGGCCGGAGCGACAGGAAGCAGTGTAACCATATTCGACAAAGACGATAGTGGTAACACATTGACCTTTGCGCAGATTGACAATCTTGATGCCTATGTAAATATTCATAAATCGGCATCAGAATTAAACGTTATCGTAGCACAAGGCGACATAGGGACAAACCAACTCACTGGTGAGTCAAAGACCTACAACTTGGACGAAAGAGCAGTAGAAGGAATCTCAGGAACAATCACATTCAAAGAGAGAAAGAATGGCAATACATTGGCCGAGATAGATATTGAAGGTACTCCAGATGGTGGTGTCCACCCTGCACACATTCATATGAATAGTGCTACAGAATCAGGAGGCATAGTGGTAACTCTTACTGCAGTGGATGGCACAACAGGAACAAGCGCAACTGACATCAGAACGACCGACGAAGGAGAAGCATATGCCTATACGGATATACTAACAGCCAATGCTTATGTAAATGTACACCTTAGTGCAACCGAACTAGGCACAATAGTAGCTCAAGGAGATATTGGTACAAATGAATTAACTGGCGAAAATGAAACATTCGATTTGAATGAAAAAGATGCACCAGGAATCTCAGGTGAGATTACATTTGCCGAGAGAAAAGATGGATCTGTCTTAGCAACTATCGAATTGACTGGCACTCCAAATGGAGGAGAGCACCCAGCGCACATTCATGACAACAATGCGGCTACAGGAGGACCAATAGCTGTTTCATTCAATCCAGTAGATGGTACAACAGGCAGAAGCCTTACAAGTATTAGAACATTAGACGATGGTACTGCGATGAATTATCAACTATTGAAATTGTTCGATGGATATGTAAATGTTCACTTAAGTTCAAATGACCTAGGAACAATAGTAGCACAAGGAAACATAGGAATAAACAACTAAGATTTTATAATTTCTAAATAATAACAAAGGGGCTATCTCACTGTGAGGTAGCTTCTTTTTTTTATTCTCAATAGGCTAAGCCCTTCATTTTTACGCAAAAACTGAACAATACAAACATCTAATATAATCAGAAATACCAACTCAGAATTAGTATAACATCATAACCATATTCTTTTCATTAAAACTGAACAACTTACGACAGTCCGTTAATATTAATACATTTTCAAATAGTAAGTCTTAATCATATGTGTACTTTTGCATGCACCTAAAATTAATGTAGTGATTAAAAATATACCCTTTATTCTCTTTCTTACATTATCGATTATAGTAAATTCTCAATCTCAAAATACAATCTTAATTGATTTACAAGAGAAACTAAAAGAAGCTGATAATCTACGGTACGAACTCTCCAAGAAAATCAATCAGCAGAAGTGGAAATCTTACAATGAGGATCTAAAATCCTACGGACTACCCTCTACTGATTACCTGGAGCATACCGCATATTTCTTTGAATATTCGGAAGCTCATGAACAATCAAAATGGGTTGCTCACATGCTCACGCCCGAGGTTGAGGAACTTGGTGCTGTGCGAACAAATGATTTCAGAGTAGATTCACTAGTAACTACTGGAACAGCAGGGCAAAAGGATTACTTCAACTACTACCCTACAAGAAAGAAAGATGAACAATATGAAGGGTTCGGATATGACAGGGGGCACCTTGCTCCATCTGCTGACTTCAGGTGGTATGGAGAAGCACTATCAGAAAGCTATTATTATTCTAACATGTCTCCACAGCATCCTGATCTCAACAGAGAAAAATGGGCTGAATTAGAATCTATGTTGAGAAGCTATGTAATCAGAAATAATGTCCCATTAGCTATTATAACAGCTCCTGTACTGACCGATGATCTGCCGAAGATCAAACAATCACCAAACGGTCTTAGTATTCCTGAGTTCTATCTAAAGATCGCTTATGATCATACAAACAAAAGAGCCATAGGTTTCTTAATGGCAAACAAAGAATTAACAAGGCCGCTAGACATGTATACCATATCCATAGATGATCTCGAAAAACTTACTGGATACAATTACTTTCCGAATATCGATCAGACCTTAGAATCGACCTATGACGTGAAAGAGTGGTTTTCAATATTTGATAAAGGAAGCGTAGAACCTCTAGCTCAAAATACGCTATCCAGAGGCCAGTTCAATACTGAGACGATTGCGCGCCAAATGAACAAGTACCGTAAAGTAACCGTTTGTGGCAAAGTAGTCAGTGCAAGAAATAGTCGAAAAGGTCATGCTTGGATCAACCTTGATCGCAAATACCCAAATGACTACTGCTCAGTGATGATATACAAAGAAGACATTACCAACTTTACCTATGATCCCGTACAACACCTAAAGGATAAAGAGATCTGCGTAGAAGGCGAAGTAGGAAATATTGGAAACAAGCCTGTAATCAAGGTGTCTAATCCGAAAAGAATTTCAGATTTGTAAAATCAATTTTGTCTTAACTGTAGTCAATGTTTGGTTTTCAAACCAACGATAGTGGGTAAATGAACAAAGGACTTCAGGGAAGTCCAACTATGTTAGAGAATTCAGATTACAATCTTTGGTGACTTCACAGAAGTCGGACTATCATCTAAAACTAAATATAACCGCAAGTCACTGCACAGTATTATATCACGTTTACCTCTATGTTGCTAATACAATCGCCCCAGACGGTTCGTTATTGAGCCATAAATATGATATAGAAAATGATTAATTCTAAAAATTATAAAGCAGCCCTAGCCCGCCTTCGGCTCCTATAATTTCCACATCCAAATGCTTCGTTATTTTATGCAATTCTGGCACGAAATAACCAATCAGTGCCCCTACTCCATAACCGACCACAACATCAGTCGGAAAATGACTACCAGCCTTTACTCTTAAGTATGCAGTAATAGCAGGCGATGCTATTGCTGCAGCCCAAACGGCGTATTTATATTTTGAATCTGGGTAAAGTTCGTCGAATATATTGGCTGTAAAAAAGGATAAACTCGCAACATGACTCACATGCCCTGAATAAAATGATCTTCTTGAAGATTTACCAAGCTTAATATCAAAACTCAATAATGAATTGTAAGCATAGGGACGATAACGGGCCACACTACTCTTTGTGATATAAGTCACCCCGCTATTTAACGATAATACCTCCGCATACATCATCATTATCCCCCTCGCATTTTCTCTTCCTTGATCAGATAAAAACAACGCAAGTGGAGCTGCAAAAACTCCATTCTTAAATAGATCACTGACCGACCCCGCCTCCAGTGAATAATTATTAACAGCACCTTTGTCTATCCCGTTAATAGACTCATCATTTAAAACCAATATATCAGCAGGTGTTAACGACCCTCTTGCATTCTCAATCAACCAAGAACCACCGACTAAACCAATGGATCCACCGATTATCAATCCAGAATTTGTTATTGATGTTTTGTACAGTTTCTGTGCCGACACTGATTGATTAGAAAAGAAGGAAATAAACACCACCAATAATAAAACAGTATTTTTGATCATATCGGATTTTAAGAGAAAGCTTTGTAACAAGATATCTATTGATTTCGAATCAATATGAAATATGATCCTGATGAATTTAATTACAAATCACAATTTATTATAAATCCTATCTTTGCCATTATACCATTCAACATACTGTACAATTAAGTTTACAAATTCAAAAATACAGAAAAGTAATTTTGTATGATTTCCCATCTATAAAACAAAGCTCATCTAGTAAAATTGAGGTAACCCACGACCCATAAAGCCGTTTATTCACGATAATTAAATATATTTATTATTATAATGTGACTAAACCATGTATTAGAGGTCTATAGATAATACAATGATCTGTAGATGGAAGAATCCAATGCTAAAATAAAGCTAAAAGTAAAAGAAATGAGTAGCTCTGTTGCTTTCTACAGAAGCATAGGTTTCATGATCCCGCAAGATGTAAATACAGAAAATGCGCTACATATAGAAAATGACGAGGGACCATTAGAACTAGTGTTAATTCCCGAAGATCAAATTAAAGAGGAACTGATTGATGATTACGAACTTATTCAAATCAGCTATCCCAATACAGAAGCAGTTGATCAGGCATACAATAAGGCTGCATCAAATGGCTGTAAGATTATCACAAAACCTTGGAATACATTCTGGGGCACAAGATCCGCCAAAATCATCGACCCGGATGGTCATAATATTCTATTGTACACGAATATAGTTTAGTCATAATAAAAGACCAATTCTTATAATAATTAATGTCTCAATTAGTAAAAATAATCAGCGTGTACACTTACCAAATAATAAGACGTGTTTAAAATTAACTAAATTTGAATTCTCAGGAACTGTCATCGTTATAAAATAGGAATGACTGTAATTATTAAACAAAAAAACGCAATCTCAAAATTAATGAGATTGCGTTTTTTATATAAGGGAAATTTCAAGTACAGCTATAATGCGCTGCAGCTACTTTGACTCTTCCAGTATGATTCTTTTTGAGTTGTCTCTGGAGTTCGATCACTTCTAATTTCTTTCCATTCTCTAATTCCATTCTGGACTTTTGGCGTATCTTTTTCGTTGTACGTTTGTCCTCCTCTACTTGGCGTTATTTCAGCCTTCCTCTTTAATTCCTTGATAATAAATGTTTTAATTAAAAATAGGTTATCGTATTAATAACGTCACTATCATAGAATTCGTTCTATTTAGTCTTATTAATTTCTAAATCCATCATCATTTCTATGCAAATTGATTACTTATACCTTGATATTTTCACTTCAAAGAGATTATGCTCAATGGCATAAACGACAACTCCAGCAATATTTTTACATCCTGTTTTTTCGAGAATTTTATTTCTATGGCCTTCTACTGTTCTTGGGCTGATGAATAATTTAGTAGCAATTTCTCTTGTTGTATATTCTGAACATAGTAGGTTTATTACTTCTAACTCTCTAGGCGAAAGTGAAGATGATACTTTTCTATTCTTAGCAAAAAACCTCCTCTGTCGAATCAATTGAATGATATGATCATTGATATGGAATCCTTTATCCCCAACTTTCAGTATTGTTTCAATCAGCTCGGCAGGGTTTGCATTTTTAGCTAAAACTCCTGAGACTCCTTCATCCAGCAGCTTAAGGATCAAGCTATCATTATAATGTGAGGATAAAATAATAATCTTATAATCTACATTCAATTTATTTATGGCAGCAAGTGCATCTATCCCATCAAGAGTAGGCATCGACAGATCTAATAGAATAATATCGACTGCGAGCCCTTCAGATATTAAATCCAATAATTCTTGTCCATTTGTGGCTTCATGAGTTACCACTATCTGATCTTCTTGCTCTAACAACATTCTTATCCCATTGATGATCAATTGTTCATCGTCGACTATAGCAACTTTATATTTAGTCATAGTTTGGAAATTTTAGGACTGCTCGAAATCCGTTATTAATACTACTTGTGAATTCAACATCCCCATCCAATAGCGTAGCCCTAGTATTTATATTATTGAGACCTAGCCCTTGCCTATTCTGAGACAGGTCACACCCTATCCCATCATCTTTGTATGTCATCTCTATTTCGTTCCCTATTGAAAGAAAATCGATAGATATATTCTTTGCTTTTGCATACTTAACAGAATTATTTAATAGTTCTTGTATCACCCTAAAGATGTGCAGCAATTTGAATTCATCCTTAAGCTCTATTAAAAAGTCATTCTCAACCGTTAAAGTCATTGTTCCAGTTACATTAATCGAATCCACTAATTCTTCCAGGGCAAGATGAATACCAAACTTCTTAAAAGAAATAGGCATCAATTCATGAGATATTGCTCTGGATCGTTCTGAACTTTTCTTAATTGACATTTCTATTTGATCTAGAATACTATCAAGACCATGATCATCTGGCATTCTTTGCTTTAGAACATGCATATTCAAGTTCACAATGCCCAATTGTGAGGAAACATCATCGTGCAGTTCTTTAGATATTCTGTCTCTTTCTTGCTCTTTTGTTCTAACTGTATTTTCTAACATTAGTCGTTGAAAATTCAATTTGAGTTCTTGCTCTTTGAATCGACTCTGCGATATTTTCTTTTGGGCATGATTAAGAAACCATATTACTCCCAAAGCAAAAAGTAAACTTACTAGAATACTTATAATTATATATAGCACAATACTATCACCTTCCATGCAGTGAAAGTTTTTTTGGATGATTTAGTGATTTGACAATAATTATAAAAAACAATAATTTAGTAAATAGACCAACTATAGTCTTTATAATCCATATAATAATCCTATAATCAGAAGATATATTTAGGACCACATTACTAGACAGCATAACAATTAAAGTTACTATATGATTGATAAATACTCCAATAACAATCCACTTAAAACTAATATAGATTTTACTCATCTGAAAATCTAATAAAAGGTAGAAGGTATAAATGCAATACACCAAAATTAAAATACTACTCAATGCCGCCGAATAAGAATTAAATATATCTAATCCTTGAATAAATAATGAATTTATAATAATAAATACAACCGCGGGGAGATAGGCCTTTTGCAAATCAAATTTAGGCTTCATTACCTCTAAAAAGTTCCTAATAAAAACACTCAAAATAACAAACTCTAACAGCGTATATAAATGGAAGAACTTTAAATTATTCATTTTTTTTTCAAAAAAAAATGTGGAGACTAAATCAAAGCTACCACCCATAATAATATAGACTAAAAAAAGATGAAACACCTTATTTGTCTTATTATATACCAGGATAGAAAATATTGCAAACACTACAGAAAAAACAACTGTAGTATTTGCAATTCCATTAAAGAATGTCTCCATTATATTATATAAAAAGTTCTGCTATTTAATTGAATTTTCACCACAAAGAAACGGGCAAGGTTTTGTAACATCATATATATTCCCAACTGCATATGGCGGCACTTTAGAGGCTCCAAGATGATCCACACCAACTAACATTATATGTGGTGTTATTCCTGTCGCTGTTGAATCTAGACCTAATACGAACCTAGCCGCAAAATGATTGCCCTCAGTTGCAAACTCAGTAAGATCAATAAGTGGCATTGTAAAGTATTCTGTTAAGACAGAGTCAGTATATTCAACCCCTTTTCGATCCCACCTGCCTTTCCATTCCCTATACTGGCGAGGAGTTAGCTTGTTCTTATCTACGAACACAGAATCCTTATCCTTAACATCAATTTGTGGGGTCTCTTTACAAGAAATGATCAAAAGCGAAATGAATGAGTACAAAACGCAAAATAGTAAAGTGTTTTTCATTTTTTAAGAATTTAAAATTAGAAATATAAAGGGTATTTCAAAGCGCGTTTTATTGCGCATTCTAAAAAAGAAAGAAATAGACGTCTTACTTAAAAGTTAACTACTCTACAATGTAAGAAATATATCCGAATATACCTGTCCTTCTTCGATTTGAAAGCAAACCTACTTTCTTTTAATTTTCTAGTAGCACGTATAAATACCTGTTTTGAAAATGGGGACTTCTACTCTGATCCTCCGTATGTGTTTCATATAGTTTTGTCATCATTAATTAACAATATTTAAACACATAAATTATGGATCCATTTATCGGACAAGTTATTTTATTCGCCGGCAACTTTGCTCCTAGAGGCTGGGCATTTTGTGAAGGTCAATTATTGGCAATCAATAGTAACCAAGCAATGTTTTCAATATTAGGAACAACGTACGGTGGTGATGGTCGGACAACATTCGGACTGCCTGATTTGAGAGGAAGATTTGTAACACAACAAGGAGCAGGACCAGGTCTTCCTAGATTGACTTTAGGACAAAGAGGAGGAAATCCTGACACAACATTATCAACACCCAATCTCCCAGCTGCAACGATAAATATTCCTGCGTCAGATGACGACGCTTCTTCTTCAGAACCTTTAGGCAACGTATTGGCTCTTACCGATGATGCGAATATGATATACGCAACAGCCGCTACAGGATCAATGGCCGCAGGATCAATAAATGGCGCTGCGAGTCAACCATTCTCAAATATGTCTCCATTTCTAGCAATGAACTACATAATTGCGCTTCAAGGAACATTTCCTTCAAGAAGTTAATCAATAAACTAAATATCAACCAGATGAAAAAGTCAACAGTAATATTAGCCTTATTTATACTATTTAATCAATCATCATTTTGCCAATATATAGAAACGTTCTCTACCCCAAATAAAGGAGTACTCGCTGGCCCATGCGGTGCTACTGCAGCAAGTTGTTCTTCTAACGATTTCACGGGAGTAAACTGGAGTATTAATGGAAACCTTTCAGGTTTTGACAATGATGACATAATGGCTACAAATGCAAGTGGAGTCCTCTTTGTCGGAGGTGACATAGATGAAGAAATGTGTTTCGAATCTCCATTAATAAATATATCCGCAGTAGTCGGAGGAGCTGATATTTCTGTTGACCTTGGCTGGATTCATCATGATAATGCCGAATATATTGATGTAGAATACATGCTCAATGGAAACGGCACATGGACACAAATCCCTAATCAGTTCGGAGGGGGATCTCATACGGTAGATTTTCCAGGAAGTGGAAATACTGGAAGTGGCACAGTAACTCAAGGAGGGTTAGCTGGCAATAGTCTATCCGTTAGAGTATGTGTAGATTCAAATACTGCCTCTTCTGGAGAATCAACAACTATTGACAACGTAAGTGTGCCAAATGCCGGTAGCGTACTCCCCGTAAAATGGTCTGACATTCGTGCTGCAATATCAAACAAAGGAAATACGATCAATTGGTCTACAGTAAATGAGATCAACAATGAGTCATTCGAAATTCAGAAACGAAATGACGACGACCATGAATTTTACACTATTGGTGAGGTTGACGGTCAAGTAAACTCATATCGTACAATAGAATACAGCTTTCTAGATGATGATATAAATGGAGGCACAGTATACTACCGAATAAAACAAAATGATCTAGATGGCCTGTTTAGTTATTCGGATATAGTATCTCTAAAAAACCAAAAATCATCTTCTTTTACTTCTTATCCAAATCCGTTTGAAAACAGAGTTACATTGTCATTTGAAAATGAAGAAAATCAACTATTTGACATTCAAATATTTGATTCGTTTGGGAGATTAGTCCTCGTCAAAAATGTCAAGGACACCAATAATATAACCATTGAAACCCATGATTTCAACAAAGGAATATACTATGTAAAAAGTAGATTTGATACTCATATTCTAATTAAAGAATAAATTACTCTGCATACCCCACTTTACCCTATGTTCTCTTTCTGACTTGACACAAATAATAAACAGTACCCGCTTCGGCTAATGTCAACAAATTTGTGATTTTATTTATTCAAATAAATAGATAATCAAGATTAGAGAGAGAGCATTTTTCATTTTGAGCTACTCCTCTATAACATGATAACAACATATTCTTCTATTTAGCATTACTTTTAGAAGAATAGTCAATCAACTCAATAATCGTTGCCGGCATTCCTACTGTCGCGTCATTAAGCGCAGCTAATACTTTAGATTGGGCTTGCGACTTGATTTCTAGCCCAGAATAGTTCTTATCAAATGTATTGACCCAATAGTGCACCTCGATATCAACCGTATTGGTATTCAAATTAGTGATATGGGTTCTTGGCAATTTGTCCTCTAGCAAGATACCTGGCACTGTCCTTACTGCTTCGAGTATTATCTTTCTTACCGATTCTACATCAGACTCATATGCAACACCGACTAAAAAACTGCCTCTTAGAAATCCATCAATCGTATAATTATATAGTGGATTCTTTATAATCTGTCCGTTAGGGACAAAAACATCTTTGCCATCTGAGGTTTTCAGGTGAGTTTCTCGCATACTCATTTCTACTATGCTGCCTTCCACTGAACTTGTCTTTACATAATCCCCAATTCTAAAAGGTCTACTAAAGGCCATGATCACACCAGCCAAAAAGTTCTCGGCAATATCCTTAAACGCAAAACCTATTACAACCGAAGATATCGTAGCAGCTCCTAATATCCCTGATGCGATGCCAGTCTGTCCAATACTATATAAAAAAACGAATATGGATAACAAAACGATGACGACATGCATTAATCCATCAAAGAAATTGACCATCAGTTTATCCTCAGTCTTTGCTGTTAAGTATTTATGCAATCGCTTTTCGAAAACTTTCAACACCTTATATATGATGTATGCCAAGATTAATCCAAGTATAAACTTAGGAATGAATACTATCAAGCTATCGTAGTAACTTAGTAATTGCTCTTTGAGGTCAGTAACTATATCCATATTATATCTTTAAACATTTGGCACAAATATACTCCGTAGATCCTATTGCACTACAACTCTGAGGTAAATGTAATACTGCAAACCTCTTACATCTGCTGCATATCACCGAATTTATCACACAATCACAAACTTTACTTTCGCCTTTTTACTTCAATTAAATATTTTATTTCTTTCAAAAAGTATAAATTTAAGATTTTAATAGTTAGTTTTGAACAACCAACAATTGGTTAACCAATATTTTGGTCAACCAATGAAGAGAATAAAACATTATGCTGCACAACTTTAGTGAAATAAAAGTAGAGACTCCTAGTGATAAAATCATTAGGCAAATAAGAGCCTTAATAACGTCTGGCCAGCTGAATCCTGGAGACAGACTTCCTCCTGAAAGAAAACTCGCAGAAAAATTTGCCGTCGGACGTTCAGTCGTGCGAGATGCTATTCGAAAATTAGAATTCTATGGCATTGTAAAAACACAACCACAATCAGGTACTGTAATCGCAGGCATGGGTATTGTGGCCCTCGAAGGACTTATCACAGATGTACTCAATATAGAAGAAACAGATTTCCATTCCTTAGTAGAAACAAGAGTACTCCTCGAGGTGAATGCAGCTGGTCGTGCCGCTGAAAGAAGGACTGGAGATGATATAATAAGTCTCACTAAAGCGCTTGATGCTTATGAAAAAAAAGTAGCACAAGGAGAATCCGCTGTAGAAGAAGATCTAATGTTTCACTTGAAAATTGCTGAAGCAAGTGGCAACAAAGTATTAAAATCATTAATGCTTATCATCACTCCCGACATTGTTAAAAATTTCAACAAGTTAAATGTTTGTTCTGATGATAGAACCGACAAAACAGTTCAAGAACATAAGGACATCCTTAATTTCATTATTAATCAGGAGCCTCAATCTGCAGAAGTCGCAATGAGAAATCATCTAAAAGACATTATGGATTTCAGTCAACAATGATTCAAATCTAACCAAATATGTAACTATTTTTCAAACTAAATACTCTAGCCAAATGAAAATTAAAATAAATACAAGCTAAAAAAACGGAGTTGTATTTCTATAACTCCATTCAGTTACAAAATTACATAATTATTCTTCATAAGTACGGCCATACTTATGTTAGTTCTACTTGAGATAGATGTTGATCTACCCAAGCCTTATGGATTTATGTCTTTTTTGAATACATTTTAACATGTTTCTTTCGAATTAGAGAAACGTAAATTAATAACTACTAAATTAATCATTTCTAAATGAAAATTATTTTGAACAATCAAAAAAATCATTTGAGATATCTCCTAATGTTAGGAATTGTATTTCAAATGTGCTTCAGTACCAATTCTTTTGCTACTGACAACAATGACCCTACAATTAGCGAAAAAACTGTCGCATCTATAACTGGAAAAGTTATCGATGATGATGGGGTCGCATTGATCGGTGTAAATATTATGATACAAGGTACCTCTAACGGTACTATTTCTGATGTAGATGGTTCATTTGCCATTAACGCTAATCCAGGAGACGTACTTGTCTTTAGTTATGTAGGATATGCAGACAGACTAGTAATAGTAGGTGCAGAGACTAACTACAATGTAACTCTAGCACCAGATGGTAAAGTATTAGATGAAATCGTAGTAATCGGTTATGGTACTCAGAAAAAATCACACTTAACAGGATCTATTTCTAGAGTTTCTGCTGATGACTTAGAGCAACTTCCTGTTGCCAGAGTAGATGAAGCACTCGTAGGAAGAGTATCTGGCGTAAACATTGCTGCTACTGAGGGTGAAGCAGGATCTGCGCCAACGATCAGAATTAGAGGTACTGGATCTATGGTTGCAAGTTCTGACCCACTTATAGTTGTGGATGGACTTATCGTAGACAACGACTTTTTAGGATCATTAGATATGAATGATGTAGAATCATTTGAGGTACTTAAAGATGCCGCATCTTCAGCAATCTATGGATCAAGAGGAGGAAACGGTGTAATCTTAGTAACTACTAAAAATGGTAAGGACGGGAAAACTAAATTTTCTTACAATGGATATTTTGGTAATAAAGAAGCTCACACTAGTGACTCTTATTATTCAAGCATAGCTGAAACGGCTGCAGCTGAAATGGCTGCTAACGGAGAATTATCTGATAGAACTAGATACAAGCAACTAATAGGTATTGATAGAGACTGGCAAGATGTTATTTTCGACGGAGGTAATATTACTGGTCATTCTTTCAGTGCTAGAGGTGGTAATAAAAAATCTAACTTCAGTGCGACATTCGGATATCTACATGATGAAGGAGTATTATTGACAGATGATTTCAAAAAATACAACCTTAATCTCAAAATGAATACTAAGGTGAATGATAAACTTTCATTTGGTGCTAGTATCGCTCCTTCTTACACAGATAGAAGAAGATTTGATGGTTCTACGCATGATATTCTAAGACAAACTCCTTGGTTACCAGTTTACCATGATGAAAACACTATTAAATTTGTTGATAGAGATATTTATCCTGATGTACAAGTAGGAGACTATGCGGTACAAAGACATTTTGATAATTATACAAATGCTGAAGAAGGTTTTGACGAGCAAGATATTAGTAATACTTCAAATACTAATCCAGCAGCTAAGGTTTTAGAAAGAGACCGAAATGATTACAAATTCAAATTATACGGTAGTACTTTTTTACAGTACAAAATCATGGATGGTTTAAAATTCAAAACTGTCCTTTCTGGAGATTTCCAGAATACTCAAAGAGACAGATGGCAAGGAGTACTAGCTCATAGAAATGGAGCTTCAAACACTCAATTAGACATCTCATCTCAAAATAGAATCCACCTTGTTAACGAAAACTATTTAACATATGATAAAGAAATAGGAAAGCATGAGATAAATTCTGTTTTAGGATTCTCTGCTGAAAAGTATGATACAAAAGCAACGAGTATTTCAGGTCAAGGGTATGATTCTGATTTAATCAAAACAATCTCTGCAGCTACATTAATATCAGCTTCTTCTTCAACTGAATTTCAAAGTAGATTTCTATCCGTTTTCGGAAGATTCAACTATGCATATGATTACAAGTACCTTGCATCACTTAGTTTCAGAAGAGATGGTAGTTCTGTTTTCGGTCCAGATAGTAAGTTTGGTGTATTTCCAGCGGTATCTGTTGGATGGGTTATTAGTGAGGAATCATTCTTAAAAGAAAGCTCAATTTTTGATTACTTGAAATTAAGAATGAGTTACGGTTTCACTGGTAACAACAGATTAGATACAAATAGTGACTTAATTGACAACTACCCATACATAGCATTATTAAATGCTAGTACAGCTGTTGTAGACGGATCTGTAACATCTGGTTTTAATGGAATTAATATCTCTAACCCAGACTTAAAATGGGAAAGATCTAAAGAGATTAATCCAGGACTTGACTTTACATTATTTGGTAATTTAGTTTCAGGATCTGTAGATTACTACAAACGTACAAGTGATCAATTATTACTTTATAATCCAATTTCAGCAACAACTGGTTTTAACCAAGCTTTGATTAATCTAGGAGAAGTTGAAAATACTGGATTTGAATTAGAATTAACTACGAATCAAGTACGTACTAAAAACTTCAGATGGAGTACTTCATTTATTGCATCTAGGAACAAAAACAATTTAGTAGATTTTGCAGATTCTGACGGCCAATTACAGAATGTTGATAGTAAGAGAGCTGCAGAGTGGATCAATGCAACTGGGAATCCTATTTCATCATTTTACGGATGGGTAGTTGATAAAGATATTCCTACTGAATACTTAAAAGAGCCATTCCACCCAGTAGGAGCTGAAGCTCAAGATGTATATGTAAAAGATCTTAATGGTGATGGATTGATAGATGATGATGACAAGACTATTCTTGGTAATCCATACCCAGACTTAGTTTGGAGTTTATCAAATGACTTTTCATTCGGAGGATTAGACTTATCATTTATGATCCAAGGAAGCCATGGTGCTGAAGTTAGAAACATGGGAGATCAATACTTATTCAATCACTTTAACAGTGGTCAAGATTTTGATCCAGCTACTACTCCTGATCAAGGTTTCATCAAGCAAAAAATATTTACTGATGATATCATTCAAGATGCTTCATATTTATCTTTGAGAAATGTTACTGTTGGTTACAACTTTGATAAAGGAATGTTTAACGGAGCGTTTTCTAGATTTAGAGTATATGTTTCAGCACAAAACTTAATATACCAAACTGCTGAAGGTTACACTGGTTTCAACCCAGAGTCAATCAACACAACTTCTGCAACTACTTATGGATACCAAAGAGCTGGTTCTCCAATAAATAGAACTATTACAGCAGGAGTAAATCTTGAATTTTAAGAATAAATATATTCTTAAATTATTGACAATCAAATAATAATAAAAATGAAAAATATAAATAAAATATTATTGATCCTTCTGGTATTTGCTTTCCAGTCGTGTTCAGAAGATTACTTGAGTCCGACGCCTATATCTGCAGTTAGTGCAGAAGGTTACTTCACTAATGAAGCACAATTAGAAACAGGATTAATTAACATGTACGACGGTATCCAAGGGGTTAACTCTACTTCGTCTAATGATAATCATTCTCTTCAAGTTGAGTTCTATCTTACTGAAATGAGAAGTGACAACACTAAGACCAAGAGTTCTGAAGGAGAACCGGAACAATTTGAAAACTATACAGTAGAAGCGAACAATGGTATTGTAGGCGATTATTATAGAAGTGTATATAACACAATATACCGTGCGAATACAGTTTTGCAAAACCTTGAAGTTGCATCAGCTGAAAGAGCTGGAGCATTCGAGGGAGAAGCTAAGTTTGTAAGAGCTTATTCTTATTTCAACCTTGTTAGACTTTTTGGAGATATTCCATTGGTAACTTCAGTTATAGGACCAGAAGATACTGAGACACAATTTACAAGAGTAGCAACAAGTGCAGTCTATGATCTAATTATATCTGATTTAGGTACTGCAATTGCTAACCTAGACAATTCATACAGAACTAGAGCATCAAAAGCTGCAGCTCAAGGTATCTTGGCTAAAGTACATTTGACTCTAGGTAATTATGGCGAAGCAAAAACACTTTGTGAAGACGTGATGACTGCTGGTTATGAATTAGAAGCGAACTTCAAAGATGTATTTTACACTGAAGCAAACAAAGAAGTTATTTTTGCTATCGGATATATATCTGACGATGCAAAAGATAGCCAAAATTTCTCTGCAGAATGGTTGAATGCAGTTGGTAGAACAACTGGTGTAAACTATGTAACAGATGAAGCAAAAGCTGCATTGGATGAAATGGGTGGTAATCGTACTCTATATTCTTATAGAATAGATGATTTCCAACCTGAATTTAATCAAGTTGCTAAGTACATTCCAAATGGTGATGAGGCGTTAGAAATAGCACCTCTTGCAAGTGATCCTACTTTAGCAGGAAATGACTGGATCGTTTTAAGATATGCTGATGTATTATTGATGCATGCTGAAGCAATATTAGGATCTTCTCCTAATACTTTTGATTCTGGAGCGATTTCTTCATTCCAAGCAGTTAGAGATAGAGCTGGTCTTACTACACCAGTTGGTGAAATTACACCGGCAAGCTTATTAGCTGAGAGAAGAGTAGAATTAGCATTTGAAAATCAAAGATTTTTTGATCTAGTTAGATTCGGTTTAGCACAGTCTATTTTATCACAATTTGCTGATAACAATGGATTTACATTCACAGGAAATGATATATTACTACCTATCCCTACAAATGAAATAGGATTAAGTAATGGATTATTGACTCAAAATCCGGGATATTAAATCCTGCTTATTCATTAAATAATATTAAATAAATATCATGAAAAATATAATATTTAAAACAGCAGGACTATTTTCAGTACTGTTAGTATTTGGACTTACTTTCACTGCATGTGAAGGGGCGTTCCCACTACCGGAAGCTGGATCAATAGCAGATAATACTCTGCCATCAGCTGACTTTGGTTATTCACAGACAGACCCAGAAGACTTTAGAGTTGTTTCTTTCTCTAACCAATCTGTTAGTGCTACTGATGTAACATGGAATTTTGGTACTGGTGACAGTTCAACAGATTCGAATCCTGCATATACTTATGAAGCAGGTGAAGGTACATACACTGTAACTATGACTGTAAGTGATAAGAACGGAGTGTCAGATGCTGTAACTAGAGACATCGAAATTATTAAGCCAGATGAGCCAGATGCTATCGTTCCTGATGTTGCAAATGGTGATTTCGTAGACGGTCAAGATGGTTGGAAATTTGAAAGTTTCTCAGGAGGAACAACAAGCCCATTCAACTCTAGTAGTGATGGATCTAACTTAAACATTGACGGTTCTGATAATGGAGAAAAAACTGCAGGAGCAAAATGGACAATGGGCACTTCTGCTGAAGATTACGTTAGTGATAACACTAGATATGCTTATCAAGCATTCACTGTATCAGCTGATGTAGATTACATATTAGAATATGAGTATGCAATAAAAGATGATGGTACTCAAGCTCCAGGTGTAGGAAACAGAATTGTAGGAGGTATCATAGATGGTCACTTTGCGGATGGTGCTGATGGTGTTGCTAGTTTCAATGCAGCTCCTCTATTAAAATTCACAGGTTCTGAGGATCTTGGAAAAGGAAATTTTACTCTTGTAAAAGAAACTTTCACTTCAAACGCAAGTGGCCAAATTGCAATATTGATATATGGCGTAACAGACGTAGACGCTTATGTTGACAATGTGAAACTTTATCCTGCAGAATAAAGAATCTGGAAACAGAAACGATTATTAAGGTATAACAATATGAGGATTAAAATAATAGCACTTTTTGCAATTATCACTATAACTCTTATAGGATGTCAAAAGGAAACTTCGACTCCTGTAACTCCTAATCCAATTGAAATGGAAGAGGAGGAAGAAGAAAATAATGGTAACATGGTAGAAGGCGTTGATTATTTTATTCCTCATATTGATCTTAATAACTGGAAAGTAACACTGCCAATAGGAAATCCTACTGAAGTGAAACCTCCAGAAATATTGGACTATGCATCTAGTGATCTTTTAGCTCCATTCATGTACAATGATTCAATTGATGGATCTCTTGTGTTTTATTGTTCCCCAGGATCTAGTACGAATAACTCTTCCTATTCTAGGACTGAGTTAAGAGAACAAATGATTCCAGGAAGTAATAATACCAATTGGACATTTGGTCAGGGAGGTAAAATGAAAGGTAAATTAAAAGTATCTAATATTACAAATGCCAGTAATGGTGATTCCCATAGAGTAATCATTATGCAGATTCATGGTCGATTGACAAATGCTCAAAAAGCCTTAATTGGAGAAGATGATAATAATGCTCCTCCTATTTTGAAAGTTTATTGGGATGATGGCCGGATCCGAATCATTAGAAAAGTACTTAAAAATGTTAATGTCAATGATGTTGACATTCTAAAAACAAGTGCTTGGACCGATGAAGCCGACTGGCTAGGAAATGATGTTGATTTCAACAAATTTACGCTTGAAATTATAGCATCAGCAGGAAGACTAGAAGTCATAGTCAATGAAGCTGACAATGTAGTGTTCGATGATATCCATATGCAAAAATGGGGCGTATTCGAAAACTACTTCAAAGCAGGTAATTACCTCCAGACAAAAGACGAAGGCTCATCAGCTACCGTCAAATATTACAAACTGGAAGTGACACATTAATCTTAAAAATTTAGTATAGTTTTTAGAAAGGTTTTATGTTCGACTGTTTGTTTTTCAAACTGTTCCATAAAGCCAAAATAGTTTTTATGTAAGCAATTATGGTGTCGAAAGATATAGTCTCTTTCGACACCTTATTGAAATCAAATTACTTGGAACGAAGATCTATATTCCAGTGATATCAAAATCTCAAAGTACAATACGTTTGTCAATTGTACTTTTTGTATATACGCAAAAAAAGGTGCTTTTAATCATTTAAGTCCTGGTGAAAATCAAAAAATACTGCAATTACTATACACGAAATGTAACTAGCAGAAATAAAAAATTAAAATCTTAGGATTTTAAAATGTTGAATCTGCAATACTTTACGTAGTAGTATTCAACAAATATTAGAATTTTAAGAAAAAAATAAATGTTGACGCTTACACAAGTGAGCGTCTCACAAAAAAAAGATAAAAAGCAGTGAGAAACTTTTCATATATTTTAGGCCTAGTGCTGTGCATTTGTGTAACTACATTTGCACAGCACCCAGGTCTCATTTTGACTAAGACAGGCGTTATGCAGATCAAATCAAGCCAACACCCTCCCCTCTTTGCAAAGTCCATCAAGAACGCTAAAAGCTTGGTAGATGCAGCTATAAGTCAAGAAATAGATGTTCCAGTCCCAAAGGATATGGCTGGTGGATACTCTCACGAAAAACATAAAACAAACTATAAAGAAATGCTGTATGCTGGTGCATTGTACCAGATCACAGGAGAAGATAAATATGCGGAATTCATAAGAACAATGCTTTTGGAATACACAAGATTGTTTCCAACCCTAGGTAAACACCCAGCAGAGAAATCATACTCTCGAGGCAAGCTATTCTGGCAATGCCTTAATGATGCAAACTGGTTAGTATATACATCCCAAGCTTATGATGCTGTATATGATTATATACCCGAAGCAGAAAGAGATCTTATGGAACAGGATTTATTCCGACCATACGCCGATTTCGTTTCGATAGAGAATCCTCAATTTTTCAATAGAGTACATAATCATAGTACGTGGGGTAACGCTGCCGTTGGAATGATTGGTTTAGTGATGAATGATAAAGAGTTGGTCAACAGAGCACTCTATGGATTACCTCTAGATAAGAATACAGCGCTAGCGAAAGACAATGATGGAGGTTTTATCTATGAAGCTGGAAAAGCAAAGGCTGGATTTTTTGCACAAATGGATTATGCATTTTCGCCTGACGGATACTACACAGAAGGACCATATTATCAGAGATACGCTATGTTGCCATTTATGGTATTTGCACAAGCTTTAAACAACAAAAGGCCTAATCTCAAAATATTTGAATATAGAAATGGACTACTCCCCAAAGCGGTAAAAGCACTTTTTTACCAGACCAATGCAGCTGGAGAGTTCTTCCCAATCAATGATGCACAGAAAGGAATGTCTATCAATGCTGGATCAGTTATAACAGCCATTAATATCGCATATGGAGCGACCGGTGATCAAGCGTTTGTTGCAGCGGCAAGCATGCAAGGAGAAGTGCTCTTGGACCAAAACGGTTTTGCCCTAGCTCAAGAAGTAGAAAAGAATCCCAACCAGAAATTTAAAAAAGAGTCCGTAGAATTAACAGACGGTAAAGATGGGACAGAAGGTGCTCTTGGTATACTAAGATCTGGAGCTGGAGCAGATGAAATGAATGTTTGTTATAAATACACTGGACAAGGACTTGGTCATGGGCACTTCGATAAGTTATCATACTCGTTCTATGATGGCAGTACTGAGGTCTTGCAAGATTATGGAGCAGCCCGATGGGTCAATATAGATCAGAAAGCAGGTGGTAGGTATCTACCAGAAAATAAGACATGGTCAAAGCAAACCATAGCACACAATGCATTGGTCGTCGATGGTAAATCTCATTTTGGTGGTAAGTATGATATCGCAGTAGACAAATACTCTACTCCCGTTTACTTCAATGTTTCAAATCCAAATCTTCAGGTGGCTACAGCAAAAGAATCAATCGCATATGAAGGGGTTGAGATGCAACGGACTCTAGCACTCTGGAAAGATGAAGAATTTAAAAAACCACTTTTGATAGATTTAATATGGATTACGTCAGATAAAAATCATACGTACGAACTTCCATTTCACCATGCTGGACAGATTATGGATCATAGTTTCGAATTTGAAATCAATAATCCTATGGTTATGGGTACTGCTCATGGCTATCAGCACGTTTACCAAGAAGCTATTGGCAGTCTTGATAAACCAATGTGGCATTTTGGGTGGTATAAGGATAGAAAATTCTACACAATTACAAGTGTAGGAAATGTTGGAGATGAAATAGTTCTTGCAAGAATTGGAGCAAATGATCCCAATTTTAATCTGAGAAAGGATCCTTTTGTTATCCAGAGAAAAAAGGAAACATCAAATACAACATTCCTATCCGTAGTAGAAAGTCACGGAGCATACAGTCCGGTGAATGAAATTCCGATTCAGCCGTATGCAAAGATTCAATCCATAGAGATTGTTGAAGAAAATAATAATGAAATAACATTTAAAATATCGAATAAGACTAAACAATGGTTATTCAAAGCGAATAAACAAACTGGTAACTTATCGAAAATAAAGCAATAAATAATATGAAAAGAAATAGTGAAAAGTATATTTTGACAGAAAACATGGACTGGGAAGTGCTTGGTGGCGGAGTATCTAGAAAGTTTCTAGGATACGACAACCAGATCATGATGGTATTGGTTAAATTTGATGAAGGAGCTCTCGGATCTCCTCATCAACACTTCCATACACAATCCACCTTTTGCGTATCTGGAAAATTTGAATTTGAAATCGATGGTGAAAAGCAAGTAGTAAAAGCTGGCGATGGAGTATATATAGAACCTAACCTCCTTCATAGTGCCGTCTGTTTAGAAGAAGGAATGTTGATAGATACTTTTAGTCCTGTAAGAGAGGACTTCTTAGATGGATCTGGGGTATCGTACTTCGCCGATAAGGATTAACTAATTTTCAAAATTCAATTATATGAAAACTAAAGGATTAAGATGGTGGGTTGTTGGGCTTGTAGCATTAGCCGCGGTTATTAACTATATAGATAGACAAGCATTTGGAGCTCTTTGGCCTGATATAGCTAAAGATCTTTTCCCCGATATGGATGGGGATGGGCACAAAGCTATTTATGGAACTATATCTACAGTTTTTCTACTTTCATACGCGGCAGGACAATCTATTTTTGGTAAGATCTTCGATTGGATAGGAACTAGAATTGGATTTGCACTTTCGATAGGTGTTTGGTCTATGGCTACAATGCTTCATGCATTTGCAAGTGGTCTATGGAGTTTTTCTATTTTCAGATCAATATTGGGTGTTGCAGAAGCCGGTAATTGGCCCGGAGCTGCAAAAGCGAATGCAGAGTGGTTCCCAACAAAAGAAAGAGCATTCGCCCAAGGTATCTTTAATTCTGGTGCTGCAATGGGAGGAATAATAGCATATCCGGTTATCGGTTTACTCTCAGCATATATGGGGTGGCAATCAATCTTTATTGTTATCAGTATATTGGGTTTCTTGTGGTTGATCCCTTGGTTATATATCGTTAAGGCGGATCCAATAAACCATCCATGGTTATCAGAAGAAGAGAAGCACTATATACTTAGTGGACAGGAGAACCAAGATATAAACAAAGATGGTACATATGATGATGGGTACAATCCAAGTACTAGAGAGCTCTTAAGTCACAAAGAAAGTTGGGGAGTTATTATTGCCTCTGCAGCTCTTGATCCAATATGGTGGTTATTCATAGTATGGATACCAATATATCTTTTTGAAGTCTTTGGCATGAATGTAAAAGAAATAGCATTTTCAGCATGGGTGCCATACGTAGGTGCTATGATTGGAGCTTGGTTTGGAGGGCTCTTAGCTCAGAATAGATTAAGCTCAGGATGGTCAGTTGACAAAACAAGAAAAATGGTCATCACTTTAGGATGCTTGATTATGATTCCTTGTTTTTTCTTACTAAAATCTCCAGGGTCTGCCTTTAATGCTGTTATGATTATGGCAGTCTTGTTATTTGGATTCCAGACAGCAATAGGAAATGTACAAACGATCCCGAGTGATTTGTTCGGAGGAAAAGTAGTAGGAACACTTTCAGGTTTTGCAGGTACATCGGCTAAACTTGCTGGTGCAGGACTTACGATTTTAGTAACCTTCATAACAACAGGTGGTAATTTCACTCCTGCATTTTTGATAGGTGGAGCATTAGCAATAATCGCTCTTTTAGCTATCTGGATACTATGTCCTAAAATAGAACCATTAAAACCATCATAAAGAGAATTAATATTAGAAACAATAAGGTAAAATTAAATACCTTGCGCGATCAGAAAATTAAATAAAACGAATAATAATAAAAACGATAATAATGAGTAATAAGAAAGTAGCCATAGTTACAGGTGCCACAGGAGGTATTGGTTTTGAAGTAGCAAAGAGATTAGGTCAAGACGGATATACTGTTGTATTAAACGGTCTTCAAGATGACAAAGGAGCTGAGAGAGTAAAAGAACTTGTTGCGGAAGGAATTGATGCAGTATACCACGGATTCGACGTTACTAACGAAGAAGCTGTAACTGCAAATATCGTTGCTATAGGCGAAAAGTATGGTAAGATTGATACACTTGTAAACAATGCGGGTGGACTAGGTGGTAGATCTAGATTCGAAGTAATGACAACAGAGTTTTACAAAAATGTCATGGCTCTTAATTTAGATTCTGTTTTCTATGCATCAAGAGCTGCAATTCCATACCTAAAGAAAGGAGAGCATCCTTCAATAATTAACTACACGTCAAATGCAGCTTGGAATG
>JAVCKV010225873.1:0-16015 GCA_032274145.1 Herpochondria borealis | reverse complement strand
TCTCTATATGTCGGTGGTTCTAAAACTGGGGAAGTAGTTTCAACTATGCTTCAGTCTATGGGGACTGAATATACTATTGTAGGTCATAGTGAACGGAGAGCTCATGGAGATACAGATGAGATCGTAGCTGTAAAACTCGGCCAAGTGCTTCGGACTAAGATGAATGCTATTTTATGTATCGGAGAGTCTGAGAGGGATAATGAAGCTCATTATCTTGAAGAAGTAAAAAGACAATTGAGTGCAGGTGTGACTTCGATTACTTGCAGCGAGAATGAAATATTCAAAGAAATATTTGCTCACAAACGTTGCTACGCTTTAGTTGATGGGCTTCAATCTTTTTTCGACCAAGATGACGAGATGCGTGAAAGTTCAGGTATTCTGGCTTTGATTGATGATGAAGGTGAGCCTGCTCACTGGCTAGTGACATTCAATTATGCTGGAAATACCTATTACAGCGATGCTTACGGCATCTTTAGCGACTTAAGTGACATTACTAGTCGTTACGAAGATACGATAATCGTCAAATCAGTACCGTTCGAGATCGGAGATGATGAAAACCCTCTTTATGAAAAGTACACAGACCTTAATTGCAATGTGTTTGACGACCTTGAAGGAGTCATTGAAGAGTTGCACGGCGACGATTTAGATCTAGATGATAAGATTGGCTACATGGAGCTTTACTATGATAAAGAAGTTCTACAATGCATAAGCCCAGAGTTAAGGGTAGAGTGGGACTTAGACCTATAACTGGGATATGTTCTCCCTGCCAAGGCAGGGAGGCTTAACTAGAATCGCAGCAACTATTAGCTAATGATAAAATAAAGCACGATGTAGAAAATCCAGCTTAATGAAACTCCCAATGATAGGGATAGTAGATAAAGCTTCTTTTTTTGCTTAATTATGGATTTGTCTTTTAGAACATTTTCAATCTGATTTACAATATCTTCTCTATCTTTTTCTATGAAATCAGGAATGGAATCCCTATTGTCTGAATACCACTTGATATCCGAATGATGAATATCCCCAACAAATAACGATGCCTTAGAGACATTAATGCTTTTGGCATGCGCAGCAGTATACTCAATCATATGGATTGAACGGTAGGGGATATTGGCGTTTGGTTCTATGTGATCAAGCCACTTCCAATCCTTATCAGAAGAAAAAAACCTATTTTTCTTTGCTCTTTTTACTAACCACTTATTTCGTCGAAAAAAGTTTAGCTTGAAATATTCCTCTGGCGAAGGAATACCACGCAGAGCTCGTCTTTCTGTAGGGTCAATTAAGTGAAACTTAAGAGAGCTACAAACATCATTTATGCTGTGTACGCCGTTAGATCCAAACCTTGTCGTTTCGGTCATTTTTTCGCGGATAGCCGTGCTTATCATTCTATATAAAAAGACGGGATTAATTGTCGCATCTAATGCAAAACGAAAAGACTCACTTGCCTTAAATACAAGCCAATCATTCACATCAAAGTCGAGACCATCGTACATAGACAGCATGGATTTTTCACAATATTTAATTCCAGGAGCTTCTGATATCGTTTTGTGTATTACTTTACGATACTCTTTGTTTGGGCCACCAGTGACACCATGTAGAATTCCATAGACATAAATATCAACACCATCAATATTGACTAAGGTGTAGTCAAGTGCGGTTGGTGTTCGTTTAGTAATTATATTTTTTATTATTTTCATTATTGATGCTTACAGTTTGTTTTTTATATTTATAATAATTATATCAAGTGGTGCGCTAGTGATTTTTACTTAAGCCGCTTTATTGTAGTCCAGTTTACTATCAAGAGCAGTTCCGATTGAGGTAATGAAGTCTTCTTCTGAGTTGGTTTCATCACTAACGAGGTTTTTGTTGGCAAATACACACAGGCTAACAATATTATTTAGGAACGATTTTAGAGAGCTACATTCCACGTACACATTTAACCCATCCGTCATTACAAAATTTAGAGAATAGTGTATTGATGAAGACCTGTTGCCACTTGAAGCTTTAGGCATGAGCGACTTGATTTCAGAAGAATCGTAGACACGCTCTCCGTCTGCAATAATCAGTTCTTTAGTTGAAAGTGATACGCTGAGAGAAGACCCAATCCTCATTGACTCCACATAGGAACCACCTTTTTCTTGCTGCTCACTTATCTGACGATCAAGACTTGCATTTTTTTGTTTTATTGACGCTTCCACGTCATCGAGCAATTTTTCCAGTACATCTCTGTTCATAACCTCCGCACGGAGGAGATTTTCAGAATGCACTGGTGTGTTGACAGCCAGGTTGGCTGGTACTGTAGGCGAGATTGCTGCCTCCTCTGTGTGGAGGCGACGGTGCAAGGCTTCTGTACCACTGATTGTAGCTTTCTCTGTATTTTCAGCTCCGTTTTGAACGGGCTGCAGGGTTTTATAGCCCGTTTAATATTCGTATACGGTTATTTCCCCAGCTTGGCCGGGTTGGCAACGTTTTTTCATCATATCTCCCGAGTTTTTTGGAGATTGGTTTGTCAGATGTTCGACTGGCGAACCATTGTTATTGTTCATGACACCACTTTGACGGTGATGTGTCACGGTTGGTGTTTGGATTACGCTCCCTGATTCCTCAGAGTGAGACTAGCCAACTGGCTTCATCACATTTCCGTGGTATGACGCAGTCAGTTGGTCAGGGTCATGCTGACTACTCTGTTCGCCAGTGTGGTGGCGAGTATGAGTAGGGAAGGCTCTACGAGTAGGTGGGGCTTAGAATGGCCCAGTTCCACCTAATGTGCTAGAACTTGGGCCGGGCATCTAAAGTGCTGCCCGACGCCAAGGTAGGTACTCCAGACTGCCCATCAACTCACTAAAACGTTGTGGCTCTCGTCTTGGGATTAGTAGCGTCCCACGATTGACACCCTCACTCATGTGGTGAGACCGGAGTGCGTTTCTGTCTTCGTCTATGCCGAAACGGCGGGGAGGACGAATATTTTGCAATAGGGGGTACGATATAATAGATAAAATAAATTATTTAAAATAAAAACAACCAAAAGTTGGTAGGTTCTAGGTCCGGAGACCAATATGTAGTAGAACGAGTCTATCTACTTGTAAAAAGAAGTCCTTAACCTGAGGTTCAGGCTGTTTTGTATGAAGACTACTAGAGTCTGTGTGATTACCCTATACTGTAGTGTATAGGATGTATATGACAGCTCGAAAGCTATTTGTAAACGACTGAGGAGTCGGTAGACCAGGGTTGTAAAGCCTGTAGGACAACTCCTTCGGAGCGGTAGAAAAGGGCGGTAAAAAAAGACAATACGGAAGGGGCCGAGGGCAAGGGACGCTCAAGACGGGCGCGACAAAGGGGCGCGGGGACGGGGTGAGAACGACGGTCTCTAAATAAAGGACAGGGGTGGAGCACGACGGGCTCAGAAGGACGGTGGTGCACGACGGACGCAGAAGGAGCGTGAGGGGTAGAACGACGGTATCGCACGGAACAACGGTAGTCGCCAGAGCAAATTCACTAGATGCTCTTGGACGGGGAAAGAGGGAGTTCGACAGACCCACGGCGCTGCAGCTCGCGGAACGAAGAGAGGACTGTAATCTGTCTTTTAATGTGCGCTCGCGTAGGGAGACCGAACGCGGCTTATATAGTAATACAAATAAACTAGACCTGTCTCCGGATGACTAGTTTAGAGCACACTATATGGTACATATATGTGGTGAGGGAACACCACATATATTGTACCCATATACTATTAAGTATATATGAATAAATGCATTCTACTTAAACTCCGATTCTATCTTTTTGTCTTATCAGTTAATTTGTTCGACATATTTCCGCGCGCCTGATGCTTAGAAGTTCCATTTACCTTAGCTTATGAGAAAAACTAGCCTCAACGCTCCTTGAAAAAATGGAACGCGTCCGCAGAAAATACTATTTTTTAGAAAACTCATCAAAATGGAATTATTGAACAATACTCACGAATTTGCTTCAGTCATGAGCCCATTTCATATTAACGCCCAAAAGACATTTTAAATTCAACTTTTCATTATGACAAACACGCTCTCGGAGGCGATGTTACCAGTGAATCAGATCCCTACCTGGTTTAAATGTTTCTTTCTACAAGCAACGATGTAAATGGTACAACCAGAGGATGTTTTTGACTCCAACTTGGTGCTTACATACGATGTCTAAATACATTGACTTTTTAACTTATTCACAGAAGGGAAAAGCGTAGGTTATATTTTTCAAATAAACTAAATGCGTCAGTGAATTCACACCATAGTAAGTTGTATAGCCCGCGCAAATTTGGATAAAACAGAACTACAAAGTGGACATACTAGGGAAAGATAGTTATTTATTTCTATCGCGCGATCAATGGCCGCTCGCACATTCTCGCCCTCGCCCAGGTGGATAACAGGTAACGCAGGTGCCCGCAATTTGACGTATAACCCAAATGTGGAAAGAGGCAAACATTCCCAAATTTCGGATTCCCCGCCGAGTCTGGGGCCGTGCTTCAAGTGGCTGCGCGACATAGTAAAATCGTGTAATATTTTGCGCTCCACCTGCCGAAAAAAATCCTTCTCCACTGCAAATAAACGCGCCAAATCGGAACATGCTAAGAAAATACAAAAATACATTTCCATACCTCCAGGGCACGAAAAAGAGCGAAAAGAAGTATTGGTTCAAATCTCTTTCGGCTGATAAGATGCTCCAAAAAATACGGCCTGCTTTTTTTCTCGCTTTTTAATTGTACTTAAAACCTTCGTACTATCGGACCGCTTCTTGGGAGGTACAGTGCACACATCTCCGCAATTATGTCGTTTCTCTCGCCGCTCCCCAAGTTATGCACACCTATCAGTCCACATCGCTCTACATGGCCACCCATGATGGTCCATCACGTTTTCAGCTCGCACTGTTGGAGAAGTGCCACGACAGAAGCAAGCCTTTTGCTGTAATCAATGCAAATCACGGCTTAAGCTCGACAACTTTCTTTCGCGTCTGGAATTGCTGAATCTCTGAGGGTCTTCACCTCAACCCGCTCGCTCCTGAATATTTCGTTTTACCCGACCGCCCGGCCGGAAGGCCTAGAGCCCTCATTTTAGAAAAGGCGCGCATCTTGGCAGACACTACAAAATCGTTCGCCAACGAAATCATGTCCCTAAAATTCTTCCATTTTCGTCAGACCGCCTAACACCTCGTTGCTACAAATACAGTGCTCTTCCGATTGGCTTCGCATTTTTTCAGGGGCATGCCGTCGTATTGATGGTTAAGGTGCTTCATCTCGCGTCACCAAGATCATTACTTCCACTGTATGCAGAAACTTGAAGAGGAACCAGTCGCTGGATTTATCAAAAAAATTACGCGAATAAGCGAACACATGCGTGTTCGCGAATTTCTGCAGCGCTTCGCAATAATCAAGGCCCAACGTGTTTCAACCTAGATGCCACTCTTTGCCGGTTTTACCCTTTTATCGCGCGTGCTGGTTTCAAAGTAATCACTGGAAAGAAGAACCCGCCTATATTCATGGGGAAAACATTTCTATTTTTCATGCCCGTAGTATATGCGCCATGTTCATCATCTCAGAAACGGTGTAAGAAAGACCGTTCATTATTTCCTTCCGCCATCACATGTCTACTATGGAGATCCGGCCGGAGTACACAGTGCCTTACTGAAGTACTAGGCTTCGAAGTTCACTGATTTTACTGCTTCTTTTCGTGTGTGGCAAGTATCTTGTGCTCTTCCTTTATGAATCTGAAGGTGCCCGAAGCCTGTATTGTAGTCAATTCACCCCCGGGTTACACCTTTCATCGCCTTCAGCCTCTGGATGTGGGCATTTTTGCCCCATTTACAGCCGCGCTAAGAAAGAAGATCAGAGGGGCGAGCCGATGAATAGATGGTACAACTGTAATTTTTGCAACAGGTTTCATTGCGTGTGCGCTAAATGTCGCCTTTACACCGTACTAAGTCGCGAATAGATTCGAGGCGACGGAAATGTGAGTTCCTAGTCTATTCCTGCATCTAACAGGGAAACAGATGATATTTGCCCTTTTTCCTTTTGAAGGAAGAGAGACGAAGGTCGTAGCTTTTCAGTGCAAAAGAAAACATTTAAATGGGATCGGACTTAGAGGAACTATGAGCCTTAAAAGGGTGTCAAGTACTGGCGCGAGACTCTAATTCCACTCTTGAACACCAACGTTAGGCTGAGCCGGAAAGGATGGCTGAACTCTTGAGTTGGTAATCTCAGACCGCCTTTCATGTTATTTTCATACCTTACTTGACCCATCCCACTTGGGTCAGAACTATTACAAGAAAATGAACTACATGAAACGCAGTAAACTCGCATAAAAGCAGAACCCCCTCATAAACAAGCTCGCTCGCATTCTCTCGGGTTTTGTAGATATAGCCTAGGATACAGCCTGAACTACCCAGTGGAATCTACTGAGTGCGGAACAAATTAATGAAATGTAAAAATTAAAATTATCCACAAATTAAATTAAATGCGGAAATCAAAATTAAAACACAGAATTAAATTAGTCGCCTGGTACGGTGTGAAAGAACAATAAGCCCGTAACACTCCGCCGTCATATACTGTATCTTGTACAGAAATATAACCTCACTATTACGTGCCACGTACTAAATGCATACGCAATTAACAATACATTAGGCTCGTATGATGTGTTCGTTACAATGTATGTATTGCACATACCACATGCACATGTGAAACGTGTGCACGGATTATTTATTCAATACAAGACTTAACCCTTACCCCGCGAGATGTGTGTACAGCAAGTTGCTGTACATCTCTTCAGGAGATTTTCATTAACTTGTCTCAATTTATTTCACCCCACGTATTTATGCAACGCGCAGTGCTCTCCTGCAGTAAGAATGTACTTTAAGAGCCGAGATGAGTTCGCCCATGGCGGGGATATGCAAAAAGCAAGTCTATGGGCAAACTCCTTTCATGTCAAAATATGTCGAAAAGGAAAAGATGATAACATTCCTCGTTGAAAAACTATAAGAATTTTAAAAATTTTAATCAATATTCTCTTATCGAAGCACAAATGTCACTGAATATAACTAAAAATGAGAGTTCACCGGCAAACAGCTGATATACAGTGGGAAACTGTATGCATCATGAATATATGCACGTTAACTCCGTATTGGCTCAAAATCAAGGATTTTCATCCGGGAGAAAAGTTTGTTTTGCACATACGGCGGGTTATGCACAAAGCGCTTGCTGCAGGCAGATAATGGGGATCACTGTAATAATAATCACTTGGTGATTGTGAATGGATTAAAATAATTTTCTACCACTCCTCCGTAGAACATTCTGTCTGGAGAATCACCATGACATGAGCTGGAGATAAATATCTTCTCTTCAAAAAGGGGGGATAACAGGTCTTTGAACTGTCCGCATGGTTGATTTAACTGCTCAGAAGTGCTCGCAGAGACTCATGAAAAAGATAGCGATCCTTTTTGAAAACATTAGGCTCCTTGCGCAGTTTACACGAAACTTTTATTAGGCTATTAAACTAAATTAACTTCTGCATACTGTGTGAACTTTTTGTGTGCCATGTGCATCCCAAAAAAGAACAAGAACTCTCACTATCTCACCTGCATGGTCTTAAGTAGATCAAGTGCTCGTAAGCTATGAACTGTTCGTATCAAACTTGGATGTAGAAAGACAGGATTCGATTAAAATGACAGTGCAGTGGAAGAGGACAGGTCATCAGGCTCTCCCTTTTTTGTGGCTGGAGTCTGCAAACAGGGTTTTTCATGGCACATCTCTTTTCATGACTATTCTAATCTCACGCAAATACCACTTTCTTTCTATATGGTAGAGATATTTCCTCCCAGTTTCCCACTCTCTGGTAGAGCCATGTTAGGATAACTGGAAAATCAAGCCAGCAGATTATCGATTGGCAGTCGACTGCTCAGGAAGAAAGTGCAAAGTATCATTTTCTCCATATGATGACTACCTTAGCTTTTAGTACACTCTGGCCATGGACGAGCATTACTCTGAACCTGTGTCGTAGACATGTCGTCGACAAATTTCTCATTGGAAAAAATGAAAATACCTGATGAAAAATTCCCGACAGATGTAAGTAGGCATTTTGAAAAATGTGAACCCCCCTCCCCACCCCCGAAAAAAAATCATGGACATTTTGACACGAATTCCTCGCAAAGAACCCAAATGAACGACCAGTGCGGATTGTCCATCGATACTCAGCGAAACAACTCTAATAATTGGATTTATCGACAAATTGTAGATATATCCTTGCAGTAGGTAAACAGCGTGCAAGGTAATAGCACGAAAATACATGAGCAACTCTTGTTGTTATTTTCATTAAATTTGAAATGGTTCTCATCAAAAAAATAGTGCTGAAATTTCTAACATTTAACTTAATGAAATTTCCTGGCAATGCTTATCGGTCCCCGTCTATACAGGAAGTGGAAGCATACCTAAGAGTGTCCCCACCAGTAAGTCGATCAAATCCAATCCAACGGTAGGCCCTGGGCACATTCATATGGAGAGGGAGCCTTCATTAAGGTATTCACCCCAACCGATTAGAACAATTGGTGGAGACCAAAACATAGGCGGAGTACAGCGAAAGAGTTCCATGTCAGCAACTGAAACCACATGGATTTGGATCGTTCAAGTGTAGCGATCCAAACAAGTGGTGCAGGTCAGTCCTTTTCCGACACGGCGCGGCCAGACCCACCTGGACCATCGTTGAATTGGAGAAGTTGGATAAGTCAGCGGTGGGGACATTCTAAGGTTCAACATTTAAAGGTGCCTACAGTTTGATGTACAAGAACCCGCTGTAAAAGCATGCCGCACCGGTAGAGGGCGGTCGCCGTGTCTATGAAGTATTGGGTGGACAGCTGACACTAAAGACCACCGCAACGTTTCAAAAAGAAGGAGCGCAATCTGCACCCTGATCAAGTATCAAGTAAAGGCTACAGTACACGTACATTTACAGCCGCACGTAATGAAATACAGTATGCGATGGATTTGAGATTTCTTGGAATGTTTATAAATTTGATAATTTAAAATTATTTAAAAATAAGACTACAATATATTCTATACCTTCACAACCTATACTGTACCACAGACCAAAAGGAAGCAAAATCCAACCAGAACAAAACAAGCGTAGCCTGATTGGTCAGCGGCGACCACTCAATCGCCCTTGCGATGATATTTCCTAAACAGTACAACCCGGAGCTCAGTCAGTGTTACACAGCGTCCTCACCCTCATTTCGCCCATGCCTTATTCTAGACGTCATTGTCAACTCTTCCAATGCCTTGTCCGCACGAACACCCGCCTCATTACCTTCCACATGATCTTCTCTCTTTCGCTCACAAACCCGAACTGCCCACCAGTCAAACGTCCTCCGACACGCAAACCACACAACCTCAAACAAAAGCCCTCTCGACATCCCATTCACCGCCGACATCCCCCGTGCTGAAACGGCCGCCTCAGACTTCCTGAACAGCGCCGCAACCCCCGACCCGGCCAGCACAGCGGCACCCCTCGCACACGCCCCCGTAATAATCTTCCCCTGTCGCTCCCTCATCCTCGTCGAAGCATCGGTCTCATTGACATATCGCGAGAGTTCGCGCGCGACAAGTCCGATCCACGACATGCGTTTGTACCGCGGTCTGGCCCCGACGTTGCGCGCCTCGTAAAACGTCTTTTGTTGCACTTGCGCAAGGGACGAGAAGAACGTCGTCGTAAACGCGCCAAGTGACGCGGAGAACACCATTCGAACGATCGGCGACACCCGCGTCGAGTGGAATAGCGCAGAACGCGCCATGCCGGCCAGGCCGAAGCAGACGACGGAGATTACATCGTAGCTCAGCACGTCGCGAAGAAGCGGCACGGGGCCGCGGAGGTCGGAGGATGGGCCGATGGAGAGAGTTTGGAAAAATTGTGCGAAAAATTCCTCGCTCGCATTAGAGAGCACGGTGTGGGTCGCGCCCAGCGTCGCGCCAGCCAGGAGAGAGGAGGTGAACCAGGCGAGGGCGCGGAGTGGCCGAGACGGGAAGATCGGGACTGTGCGCAGAGGCTGGAATAAAAGGTTGTTTGCGAGAAGCTCCGCGGCTGGGCGCACGATGCCGAATGTTGCCCCGTAGGCCGCGGCGCTTGAGAGGGCTGTCGCGAGAAGTCGCGCGAGAGACGGATTCCCAGGATCTGAGGGCGGTTCTGTGCATGATGGATGATTTTCGGTGAGGTTGCACGGTTGCTTAGATGCTTTCGCGGCCGGCGCTGGTGGGGTTACCTTTTCCGGAGAGAACTTGAGGAAATCCAATGTGTGAGGAGGCGAGTTGCGTCCTCCAGAGACGGACAGAGATGATTGAGACATTGAAAAACGGGATATCTTTCCGCTTTCTTAAGGAGGCCGTTAGTTGGAACCGAAAGTTATTTGTGGAGGAGGGAGAGTTACGATATTTGTCGAAGAGGATTACGGGAGGGACGACTCAAAAATAGAGAGTTAGTTGAACTCAATCTCAGAGACAACCCTGCTCCGCAGCAAACCTTAGCTAAGCTCAATTAGGGAGAAAACGTCGCTGTGCAGAAAGCCTGCGGTAGTCAAGTGGCGACCACGGTGAGTGTGGCGTAAAACCGGATAGCACGAGAAGATGATGGAGTATTGTGAGACGTTGGAGCGACGTATAAATATGTTTGAGGCACAACCACGGCCAGAAAAGCCGGTAACGTGTCGGCGGGTGGGTCCATGTCAGCGATGGGAGCTCAGGTGTGGTAGAAACCTGCGTTGAAAGATTCTTCTCGAGATGGTTCGATGGCCATCGAAATACTGTGCGACAGACACGTCAGATATACAAGCTATTCAACGGAATAATATGAGGGTTGTGTGGGTTGCCCTGTTGCGGAACAATATCTGGGGGCTGTCGGATGGGTGAGATGGCTGCGTTTAACCTCTTCAATTGTCACCATTCACGTGCTCCAGTTAGGGTGCACGTAGCTTGTGGTGGTACAGTGCAAAGCGATGGAACTGGTCCAGCGATACTATTTAATATTTTCAAGCGCCGGGTGTACGAAATTAGTAGTACACCAGGGCAGTTTGGCAACTAAAATCCATACCCATCTGAGCCTGTAGCAGACGACTTCGAACAGAGGCAACACGCTACAGTACATCAGTGACTTTACAAAAATATGAGCAGGAGTCCCAGCCACGAGATTGAAGGACCGCACCATCTCTCTTCGTGCATCATGCACGAAGAGGGAGGCGACCGGAGAAAAGAATTTCCCTGCCAACCATACGTAAAAAATCCAGCTCCAGAAGTACGCATGTGATGCTAGTGACGGACGTTCCCTCCTCCTTACTTTACCGATATTTATGCGTGGTTCTTCACTACCACTCATTTCTGTGCTGCTGTGTGCATCCAGCTTTCATGTTCGTGTCACACTCCCATGTGACCGCCCAGTGAAACCTCGTTGATGAGCTCGAGCAAAGTTTGTGGTTATTATTCCTTATTCATAAGTTTAATACGCAAGCCCTTCGCTGGTGTAATGTTCTCAGGATCTCCTCCGCCAAAGTCACATACACTGCGTTTGTAAGGTTTCTTTGTGTGTACGACACAATGGTACGCTCCCTTTTACTGCAGGTGCAAGGCACGTAGACAGATATTGTTTACATGGTAACCATCTGCACATTGAGAAGAAGTACTGTATCCCTGCATTAAGTTCGATCCCATAAAAACTCTTAAAATACATATTTAATATAGTTTGATTATTAGAGGCATTGGCAATAGGCAGAACGCTGCGTCGAGAAAATTTGAAAACTATAGAACGAAAAGGGATTGGTCATTTTTATTATTTCCCCTCGCTTAACACCGTCCCTTACGCCCATCAATAACCAATTGACCAATCCCCGGTTTGTTCTTTACGTTATTTCATGACGCCACTTTTCTGAACCATATCTCTAGCTACAGAGATAACTTGTGACACCGACGGCCATTGTCCCCGTGCTGCCTACATGATGGAGGGAGGACGACCATAGCGATAAAGGAAAAAACGTCATTTCTTAGTATGGCATTACAATGAGTCATTCGAAAGAGACTCACAAGGCAATAAAATTGACTTAAAAATGGTTCTCCTACGTGACGGAGCGTGGCAAAATTTCGACTCATTTTGTCTTCCACACTCTATGCGATGTTTTAAATTAATTATTCCTTGACACGACTAATTTCACTCGCCGTGTAACGTTTTGACTCACACTCGCAACCAAATCGCAATTGCGGGATTACTCTACGAAGAAAAGGGTTAAAAGTTTGTGGGAATTGTATGTCGTGGCTGAAAAAACGACGAATGATAACCGGCGTTTTGCGTACCTGACCCGGGTGACATAAATTCGAAACAATAGAAAATTTTATTTTATTTCAATTTTTTAAGTTGAAAAGTGATGATTCGGTCCTTGCAAGCTCAGTTTTTGTGAATTCAACCACACTAGTATGTGCGTAACGCGTTTTTCTAGCAGTTTCTGTGCTTCAAGCTGAAAAATATGTGCATCAATAGGAAGCTCACGGTCTCCCCTTTCTTTTTGTTGTAAAAGGAGTGTAATGGTGTTAAGGTTTATCGTGAGAGAATTTATTTCGAGAACATATGGCATAGGATGGGGGCTCTAATGCCATGGCATCCGTTTCACGCATTTATACAGTATCCTACAATTGGGCACGGGCTCGAGTATAGATCTACTTCCACTGCGAACGGTTTTCTCAGCTCGTTTAATACCTCCTGCGTACTCCTTTACGCTCTTCGTCCACACCACCCGCGAGTGTGGCGCCGTTTTGGCTGAGAGGGCACTAGCTGGGAATTCTACAGCACTACGTACTAAGACTGCTGGTGGATTATCTCCACGCACATGGTTTCGTTTGGGAATGCAATGAGCTCAGAGTACAATAGAGTAAAGGAGCTACAGCGCAACTACTACTGTAGCTTCACTTTTCAGCCACCCTGCACCTAAGTGACTGGCCGTGAATTGCAGCCAGGCAGCAATACCCGACCAACTACTTCGTATCGGGCCAACAGCTCTCTCTTTCCTTCTACTCTGCAATTTTTCTATCTTTCCTTTTATCTATGAACCGTACTCACTGGTATGCGTTTCATCCCGAGGTATCTACTATCCGATAAACATATACATGCATATGTAAAAACCATGGATGAAACAACAGCCATCCGTCTCATCAAAATAAGCCCAAGAGAAGATGCTCCGTTGGAATTATCACACGGTGCCTTCTTCAAATCTTCCTTTGCACCACTCCAAAGTCCGACAAATATTCAGATACGACATCATGGGGAAGAACGCAGCCCTAAGTTTCCCCGGGGCAGGGGCATATTGCTCTCCGGGTTGCGGATACGCAGAGCCCTAATGAGCAGAACCAGCCAAGATAGAGAAAACATTAACCAGAACAGCTAAACTCGAAAAAACCAAAAATATGAGAAACAAAAAGGTGCTATTGGCGCGATAAGCATCCAAATATCACTGCAAAAGTTTATCCCACTGCATGGATGGCGGAAATTGCACCACTGAAAATGGCGCTGATCCGACCGATCTCCTGCGTCCAAACACAAATTTTATCGAGACTATGTATAAACTGAATGGAACGGATCTATTTGAACGATACAAACATCATTTTAATGCAGTCACCCCCATCTACACTGGAACAATATAGAGTATTCTTCTGACAAAGTTTCCCCATTTTGGAGGCTGGTCTGACCTGTGAGCGTCACGGTAGTGGGTGTGTCACTATTCTCGCTGACATATGTACAGGGCATTGCACAGCTGTCGGTCATCTGGAAAGCTACGTACAGTTACCAGGGGACTGTAGAGAAAAACTTTGTAACGGTAAGAATCAATGGAGAACGCGGCGAAGTTTTTACAGAGTATTTCATGACGAAAAACAATGTCTTCCACAGTATCTGTAATGATTTTGCCCAACTTTTGCAGTCCCTGTTGATCCAACCAACTACATCAGTGCCTCCAAACCTTTCCTTTCCTGGAAACATCAAGGATCCCGCGCCCCTTTCATCCAAAATGACCAACCGCTCCGCACCGAGAAGGCAAGTGCCCATCAAGAGAAAGCAAGAAGCTTTGAACGTCCTTAGGGAAAATGGAGATGGGTCTGTTAATCAAGTCGAACTTGGCCCTGTTTTCCAGCAAACGTTGGAACAATCAAACGATTGCCAAAAAGTGCAATGTCTCCAAAAGCTCTGTGGCTGGTAACGCTCGGAAGATAATGTCGGTGGATTCGAAAACAAAAAAGTCGACAATCAGTACGAGTACATGATGGGAGACACACTGACCTTGAGCAGTTGCAACTCCGTAACATACGCGAATTTATAAGATAAATGCAACCCAACTCTATTTCACAGAAACTTTCCACGAGAGAAATCTGTTAGATTACGCGACAGTCATTTGCACCGAGCGGAACAACAAATTGCCTTGCCAAACGTCGCGGCCGAAGAGAAGACCTTATTGGAGTAACAGAAAAAGGCCTTGAAAACTTCAAGGACAGCGACCAATGGCTTGTATTTTCATGCGCAGAAAAGATCTGTGCAGCGGGCGTGGAGCAGGCTCGGAGATTTTCCTTTTTACCAATTGAATCGCTTCCGCACGATATTCATTGCACGAAAAAAAGCAGGAAGTGCTCATCGAGTTCACCAGAAAAGCAGACAAAGACCACGTTCTCTATCGGTATTTACAAGGCCGTGCTAAACATGATGCACAGGTTGGTAAATCATTCGTCATAGTGAAAAAATACACTAACGATTGTTCTCACTGTTTATCTAGAGAATCGGAAAGCTCCTCTGACTATAATTGAAAAATCAGGTCATTCGGGGAGCTTTCCACGTCGTTTTGATGGTCAAAACATCTGAGTCTGTTCCGGTTCTGAAACGGAACTTTGAACACGAAGACAAAATCGATGATTGAGACTCCGGAGGGGCCGATAATTACTAGAACACAAAAATAGAAAATCATTAGTAGTAGTAGGTGAAAGAAACTAACTGAAGTAGAAAATGGGGACAACCGGGCCAAGGAAAATAATTGAGGTGGTAGGTTGGTTGTCCTTCTCAGATGAGAATGCACCGCAATCCAATTCCTTTTATACTCATCTGAACCCTCAACTTGAGGTGAAAACATTGAATACATGTCTTTTGAAGCATTACTGTATGTGTAAAGGTCACATTAGAATTCAATGAAGAAGCATAAAATTAGTAACCAAGAAATTAACTACATTTTCTTAATTTTCCAATTAAATATATATTGAAAACAGATCTAAAATAACTGACAACGCAATGTTATGTAATGACTTAGTACAGCCTTACAGCAACCGAAAAGCACAGTTGCGATTGATTTAGTTAGTTTATCACATTCCAGATTTAATACTCACCAAAATCTACCCTTTACGAAAAGATTTTCGCACCAAACTGTTCAAAGAACTGCATTCTTCTTCATCGGTTGTGTACACACACATATTTACCATACAATTACGTTACACCCTACTTTATTGGTTGAACTCGCCTCGATTCATCATTGCAAGGCATTCCATGTAGGGTTCAAATATTGTAGTAGAATGAAGTCTTATCAACTTCTTTTTAGTATATGAGCGCAACATATGCTTACCAGTTAACACCATATATTACCCATATAATTTGTTCAAAGGTAGTCTATCTGAGACACGTGCAGTTTACATGTTTTCCGCTATAACCCGCGCCCTGTATAACTACGCGAGCGCATAATAAATGATAACTTACCTTCCTATCTTCGTTCCGCGAGCTGCAGCGCCATGCGTCGGTTGAACGCCCTCTTTCTTCATCCCAGAGCATTTAGTAAGTGTGCTCTGGCGACTAAAGTTGTTCCGTGTGAGACCGTCATTATCCCTAGTTCTCCCTTAGCAACTGTCGTTTGCCACCGTCCCTCTTTTTTGCCCGTCGTGCTCACTCTGTCTCCCTTTTACCGACCGTCGTTCGCACCCCCCTCTCTATCTCCCCCGGGTCAGCGCCCGGCG
>JAVCKV010225762.1:0-16015 GCA_032274145.1 Herpochondria borealis | reverse complement strand
ACACACAATGAAGCCGCACTGATCGATGAGATGAACGGTGACACAGGGTGGCAAGATTCTGAGAAGCTAGAAATGTCCCAACTCATGGAGTGCAAGGCATTCAAGTCCTTGGGAGTCGGAGCACCAGTGCCCAAAGGGTACAAGAAGATCACTTGCCACTTCGTCTATGATGTCAAGGTAACGGGTAAGCTCAAATCCCGCTGCGTGGCGGCTGGCAATAGGACAGGCACCCCAACCGATTCCACCTATTCAGGAGTGGTATCTATCCAAGGAATCAGACTTGTGACGCTAATCGCCGAACTCAATGATTTGGAACTCTGGGGAACCGACATCGGAAATGCTTACCTCGAGGCAGTGACCACCGAGAAAGTGGCTTTCATTGCGGGCAAAGAGTTTGGGGAGTGCGCAGGGCATACCCTCATAATCTACAAGGCCCAATGCGGACTCAAATCCAGCGGAAAATGCTGGCACGACAAGCTCTACGACGCACTGACAGATGCTGGGTTCTTCCCCTCCAAGGCAGACGAAGACATCTGGATGAAGGACTGCGGTGACCACTACGAGTACATTGCGGTGTACGTAGACGATTTACTCATCGCATCGAAGAATCCTCAATGGATCATCGACTACCTGGAAGGTGACAAGGTCAACTTCAAGCTGAAGGGAACCGATGAGGTGAAATTCCACCTAGGATGTGATTACTTCCGGGACGAGGACGGGACATTATGCGTTGGCCCCAAACAATACATCGAACGGATGATGGACTCTTACGAGTCGATGTTTGGGGAGAAGCCCAAGCAGAACGTACAATCGCCGCTGGAGAAGAACGACCACCCGGAACTAGATGAGTCGGAACTGCTGGACGCTGAAGGAATGTCCAAGTATCAGTCACTCATCGGAATTCTCCAATGGACCATCACCCTGGGGAGATTCGACGTGGCAACAGCAGTCATGTCGATGTCGAGCTTTAGGGCAGCTCCGCGAGAGGGTCACCTTACGAGACTCCGCAGAATTTGCAGCTACCTAGCCAAATTCCGCAACGCGGCTATCCGGGTACGAACTGAGGAACCCGACTACTCGGACATCATCGAGAAGGAGTACGACTGGGAGCGCACCGCGTACAAGGGAGCGAAAGAAGTAAAGCCCGATAACGCCCCAGAACCAAAAGGGAAATGGGTGACTACCACCACATACAAGGACGCGAACTTGTGCCACGACCTATTGTCAGGAAAGGCAGTCACCGGCGCACTACACTTCGTCAACCAGACGCCGATCGAGTGGCATACAAGAAAACAGGCCTCGGTGGAAACGGCGACGCATGGGTCGGAATTCTCAGCAGCACGGACGGCAATCCAACAAATTGCAGGATTGCGCCACACACTGAGGTACCTCGGAGTCCCTGTCCGGGAGGTGTCGTACTTGTTCGGAGACAACGAGTCCGTCGTCACCAGTAGCACCGTTCCCCACTCGCAACTCAAGAAGCGGCACAACGCCCTGGCCTACCATTTCACCCGGGAAGCAATCGCATCGAAGATGGTATACTTCGAACACATCCCCGGGAAGATCAACCCAGCGGACATCCTCAGCAAGCACTGGTCCCACAACGACGTGTACCAGATGCTGAAACCCCTGTTCTTCTACGACGGGGATACCATGGATTTGATTGAGTAACCTTCCTAGCAGGTTCAGATCGGAGGGGAGCGACAAAGTTCCAATACTCCCGACTAGGATTGGGGTTACGAAACGGTAAATTGGCGGCAAGGAATGATGCCAGTAAGAAGGAGAGTTATGGGAATGACCGACGGTGAACGATGTGCGAGGGCACACATGCAATGAGTGAGTATACGAAAGATAACGTGTAGAACCTACTCCCGCCTAACCCGGTGAGGAGATAGAGAATGACTTCGGCTCTGGTACTTAACGGATACGACAAAGGTGGTCGTGAACCAGGCAAAGATAAGGCATTCGGCAGTTATGGCTAAAAGCACGCGGATCCAAGGCGTTGGATCATACACGAGATTCCAAGGAGTTGGAGGTTTTCTTTCGCACCTCCTCATCTCACAGTTTCAAAGATTTTGCCTATCCAGCGAGTAAGAGTGATCAACTCATACTCGACGGGTAACAAGGCAATCGAGGCTGTAGCATTAACAATATAAACAACAAAGAAACGTAACAATCCCCGTGAGGTATTGTGTGTAGCTACGAGAACGTTCAAGCTCCAGCTGAGTTAGTAAGCGACCTAGAGCTCGCCCGTGGAAGCCTTCGAGAGCGGATTCCAGAACGGGGAGACAACAGTCACTTACCACAACGCTACGGCAAGTAAGCGTTGAGATCGTCCTATTATTTATCGGATTAACAAGTCGCAGTGACTACTTTGGACTTTCTCGTGAAGCACTCACTACCTTACGGAAGACGGATTCGGAACACAGTACAAAAGCTACGTGATCCTACAGTACAATTCATATCCCATCTACATGAAAGAGATTGAATTTACTTTCCTCCGTAAACACATTTCCTTTACCTTACGTTCCCCCATCAGGATGGCGAAAAATAAGAACAAAGGACCAAAGGCCCCAGGCATTGACAACATACCTGGAGGACATCAAGGAACCGGGAAACACGGTTCTATGTCCAACAAGAAGAAGAACAACCAGAGCAAGAAGGAGGAAGAACAAATCCTTGATCTCCCTCCACCTGTTGCGAGGATGAACCCAGTCAACATTACCAATGAACCAAGCCCAGGTTTGTCTACACGGTATCACCTCAAGGAAGAAACGGAATCCGTTAGTCACGTAATACCTTCGGATGGAATCGGGGTAACCCCAGATCAATCACGAACCACTGACTCGGGAACCACCGATAATCTTAAGACTACGGGACTTACTGACTTACCCACAACCGACCTTCCTCAAGACACAGGACCCGACGTTTCTAACACAAGTGGAAAGGGCCTTGTTACCTCAGCCTGGAAGAAGGCCAAGGATCAGATTAAGAAGAAGGCCCAGCGTGTCGTACAGTTTGGGATCCCGAAGACTCCGGGAAGACCCTTAGGATCTCCTCCAACTGAAGGCGACCAAGATGCCACTCCAAGAACTTCCGTTAAGAAAGCGAACCAGACCAACGAATTAATCAAGCCGGACGAGACCCGTTCGGACCATCTATTCGGTGACCACAGTAACATCAATCATTCATTCGTACTGGAGAAGAACGCAAAGTGTAATGCTAGCGTCAACCTACTCAAGAAGCTAAACGAAAATGGTAGCATTGCTTGGTCACAGGAAGACTTTCTTCCTAACACCCGAAGCATCTATCTCAACGATGACCCTGAGAAGGTGGACAGGAGCATATTGTACCACTACTTTATCAGGGAAGGACAGGATGATTGGAACCCGTATGCTGCAGTAGATCTTGATCGAATCCTATCATGCTCCGAAGTACCTAGCGGAAACTTGCTCAAGACCATGCAACCTTGGGTCGATATGATGCTTGGATCTACCGTGAATGGGGAGAACTACATGTCCCTCGTTCGCATGGTGGCTTCGGCAACCGATAGATCAGTCTCGTACTGCAGATTGATGACTAGCGTCATTGCTGAAGACATAGCGATTCAGGGTCTAAGATACAGCAAGATCACCAAGCACGACCTCCCTCAAGACTGGAACCAACCATGGATCTTCATTCACCGGGCACAGGTTGCATTACAAGCAGGAAACCCGGACTGGAAGGTAGCGAAGACCGACTTCGGCACGCTAGAAATTGAGGAGTGCATGGTATCGTGCGATATGATCCTTAGTGCGGTAGGTATCCTCGATACTGAGCCCGATAAACTGGACACCTGCTACACGAAAGCAACTGGTCGACCAGTTCGATGGGATACGATTCACACCTATCGATCATCTCAATCCAAAGAAACCCATGACTACTTGACAGACACCGACTCGGCATGCGGTATTACCATGAATCAACGTGGGATTACCGACGAAGCAACCCGGAGAGCAGCTACGTCTCCAGCAGTACGGGCATGGGCTATTGCGTTCTTGCCTCTGCTGATCAACGACACGATCGCGGCTCTCAAGGCGACACAACAGGACCATCTGTTACAGATCACGACCATCGTCGGAATGACAATAGATGCGATGCGCGTGTATGTCCAGGACAAGTATGAAGAGTACCGTCACCTGAAACAAGGAGAACCTTTCTTTGATAGACATGCTCCTTTCTCAGAAGAACGACTCAGTGCTACGGACCTAAACCTCTCATTACCCTCTCGCACCTACGATCGAGCTGAGCCACTCCAGTTCCCTGAAATGCAGCCAGTGATCGGCAAGTCACATTTCGAAGGACGTTGGGTTCAACGCCAAGGAGACAGGCAACCGAAATGGATAAGCTATCCTCCAGTAGGAATGAGTGGGGACCCATATATCCTCCCCACTAATACGCACTTGGATGAGGCGCATTGGATCAACAAGAAGACGCCACACGGCATTTTGATCAAAACGATGGATGATCTTTTCGAAGAAATCAGTAAATGGCGAACTGACAAGGGATTGGATTACCATGTTGGATCACTGAGAACCAACTACGATTCACTATTTGTTAAAGACCCATCTGTCAACGACGGGAAGATCAAGGTGGAAGATCTACCAGTTTCCAATGATCGTACTCCTTTGCGGTACGGACCTATGTTCGTCCCTCAAGACATCACTCCGGGTAGTAATGTGAAAGATCCACCGAAACCGGATCAGAGTCAGGACGCCCGTCAGAACCAACAGCGAGAAGGTACCGAAGATACGGACCCGAATGACCCATTCCAACGACTCTCATTCCATGACGAGGAACTACACCCGTGGACGATGCACCACGACGAGAACGGAATACCATACTGGGCTCAAGACACAACAAGGGTCGTCAAGTGGGTACCACCCCGAAATTGGAGTCCTGACCGGTCTATGCTGTCAGGCTTATCTTCTATTCTGGCAGAGGGATCGTTTCAACAATTAGGAGCATTAACGCCTACGGTGAAGGCGAACCAAACGGTTTTCTCTCCAAGTGATCCCCAAGTCACATACGCCGAATATTATCAGCAGCAAAATGCACCTACAAAGGTTACGTTTACGGCCTCTACGACACCAGCGACCCAAGCGACGGGATCTACCCATCTACCTGGGGACCCACGGACAAGTCACCCTCCGGCGCCGGACCCACATGCACCAGCGTCGACTCCAAGACCCTGGGACCCACGGACAAGTCACCCTCCGGCGCCGGACCCACATGCACCAGCGTCGACTCCAAGACCCTACGCACCCGCACCTACAGGACCAGCATCTACCCCTTACCCGAAGGCTCCAGCTTGGATTCCACACGGTGGGACAGGAGGAAGCAACACTGGTAATGGGAGAGGTCATAGGAGTGGCGGTACCAACCATCCGTCCGGACCACCTGGACCACCTGGACCACCTGGACCACCTGGACCACCAAGTGGACGAGGACATCATCCACCCGGAGGAGGCGGCGGGAGTGGCGGAGGAGGAGGAGGAGGAGGCGGCGGCTACCCACCACCTCACGGAGGCGGCGGCTACCCAGGAGGAGGCGGAGGCTACCCAGGAGGAGGCGGCGGCTACCCACCACACGGAAGTGGAGGAGGCGGCGGCGGCTACCCACCACCACACGGAGGCGGAGGAGGCGGCAGCTACCCACCACCACGTGGAGGCGGAGGCGGAGGTGGCGGAGGAGGAGGAGGCGGAGGTCCACCTAGTGGTGGTGGCTATCCTCCGTACGGGAACCCATCGTCCAAGACATGGAGACCAAAACCAGACTCACGTCAGTTCCCTAAGCTCGAAAGTGAAGCATCATTCCCGGATTGGTATCGAACCACCTTGGTTACACTCCGAGGTTTTGACATGGCTGAGTGCTGTGATTACCACTACAGGGCACCGACCCCCGCAGACGCTACTTCTTTCCAGAACAAGAACCACTTCTTCTACATGGTATTACAAGAACGCATCAAGATTGAACGCGGAATTAACATCTTGTACAACCACATGGAAATGGCTGATGGACGACAAAGCCTGTACGACTTATGGATACTACTCAAGCACTCCGCGGCTGCACTCCTACACAATAACGATTTACTTCGTGACTTGATGAGCAGGGAATACACCCGTGAGTCCAGGACACCAGCAGCAGAGTTCATCGCTCGATTTGACACCGATGCGGCGAAGTTCAACAAGATGGTGCGCACACCTGCCGACAGAGTGCCCAGTACTCAATGGAAGTCATACCTCAAGCGTTCTGTATACGCCATCCGCAGCATGCGCGAAATCGAAGATCGCGAAGACCAAGACGTGCTCGCAGGGCGTAACACATGGTCATACGAATTTTATCGTAACCTACTCACTAAGTCAGCCGAACGATACGATCGTGACCGTGCACGCCCGGTGCGGCCCCGTCGTGTCAACACCTTGACTATCGAAGAACTCGAAGGCGACGATGAACACGACGGCCCCAGTGAATTCGATGTCACGGACGGCAACCCATGGAACATTAACTTCCTTCGCAAACACATGGGCGAGACCATGAGCAAGGTAGTTTGGGATAGTCTCAAACAAAATACGAAGGATGCTTGGGATACCATTGGCGATGAAGATAAGGCAGCAATTCTTAACTACGCCATTGACCGTGCGGCCAAAAGGGCGGCTAAGGATTCGCAACCTACCAATCCTAGAGCGGTCAAGGACACCCGTCGGGTAAACGTTGCCGCAATCATGGAGGACGAATTTGACGAAGACTCAGGCACCGAAAAGGACCCCACTATGGAAGTCCACCGAACCGTACAGGAGCTCAACGAGACCAAGGGACGTGCACATCCAGCTGACCTACGTCGCATGGCAGGAAAGCAGAAAGCCACCTCCACGAAGCCAGCAACACCAGTCCCAAGTACCGGAATCGTCAAGAATGTGACATGGAGCGCATCTTCGACCCGCACGTCAACTGGAACAGCACCACCGACGCCCAAGATTCCCAAGACAGTGACACAGGCCTTGGCCATTGACCGTGAAAATGGGAATACCGAGTGGGCTGACGCTACCACTGCAGCTGTGCAAGAGTTGACCATCCTTGACCAGGAAGCCAACGGATCCGTACAAGCGTCGGATCCAATTCCTACCGAACGTGCTCCCACTACACCCCACCAATCCCGTGATGAACTCGGGATCTGGGGAATGGAGTACTATAACCCTCATGATGATGAATCCGATTCTTCGGATTTTTAATAGGGCGACATGAGACCTCTCCTTCCATGTCATGCCCTACCTCCCAACCATCAGGAGCGACCCTAAGCGATTGCGGGGTGATAGGCCAGCTTACCCAAGCTTCACCTTCCGCAGCTACAGGCCACCCCTCTCCTTCATCACCGAAGGAGTACCTATGTAACCCCACCTACAGCGTCAACGCGAACCTTTCCAAGGTCAGCGGATCACGAAAAATCATCGGGACTCTCGTTGATCGCGGCGCTAATGGAAGTGTCATCGGCAATTCCATGCGGCTAGGTGACCGCACCGACCGTTTCATCGACCTTGTCGGCTTGAAACGTCACACTGTCCGCGAGCTCAACATAGCCGAGGGACTCGGAGTGGCAGAATACCAAAGCGGACTCTGCGTACTCCATCTCCATGAAGGAGCCTCTATGTACGACTCGCAGACAATTATCTCCGCACTGCAGGCAGAGGCAAATGGGTGCGTCATCCATGACAAATCACCACTTGTCAATGGTAGTAAACAGCCGTGCATAGAGACCAAGGATGGCTTCATAATCCCGCTCTCCATCGAGCATGGATTACCCATCATCAAGATGCGACCACCTACTGATCTCGAGCTCAAGACACTCCCACATTGCCACCTTACCAGCCCCGATCCATGGGACCCATCCCCATACGACCACGTCGTCCCACCTGACTGGTCGAATGGTATGGAACCACCCGTTGACATTCCATTCCTGGACAGACCCATCGACCGGAACGGCAACATCCAGGAGTCGGCTCTCCATGATGAACTCGAAGATAACGACGAGTACTTTACTCGGTCTGAAATCGAAGTTCATCTAACCCATCTTGTGCGCGACGAACTGGTTGATTCCGTCATCGAGTACACCGTAGACGATCAAGTTTACCACCGGTTTCCCGATTCCGATGACGACGACTGTGAATGGGAGGAATGGAGGAATGCGAACCCTGCTACACCCTCGTGGAACGCACATCCTACATCTGCTCATCCACGACCTCGCCGAACCAAGACCAACTATGACAGTTCTGTGCCCCCCCCCCGAGCCCCCCGTCCACCTAAAGCAGCTAAGAAGCTCACGGCCAAACGTCGGGCCTCAGATGGGGAGTCACTTGCCCCAACCGTCGCCACCAATGGGACGGGGAGTTCCGGGGAGCACTCTGACGATGATGACGAGACCGACCCACCTACCCCACCCCGGACCGACTATAACAACCCCGCCAAGTCCACCACACAGAACGCACCCCGCACTGTTGAAGGTGGCCCCCTTGTCGGCACGCCTTCTGTCATTCAATATGCAGAATATGGTCGATTCTTCGGAGGTTTACCTGATCGCGTTATTCAGAAAACCTTCGAAAACACCACCCAATTGGGGAGAGTAGGAGCCGTCAAAGGATTACGGCTCTGGAAACGACACAAGGCTCCCAACCCAGCACTCAACTTACCAAGACGCAACGAGTCGGTTGCGACGGACACCATATATGGAGCAGCACCCGCCGTGGACAACGGGTCTACCGCAGCACAGATATTCATCGGACGCACTTCCGGACTCTGTGAAGCTATTGGCCTGGGTAAGAGCGACAAGTACTACGCAGAAGCGCTCATGAACCACATCAGACGATACGGTGCCATGGACGTAATCATCAGTGACAATGCTAAGGCCCAAATCAGCAAACGTGTTGAGGACATACTCAACATCCTCATGATCAAGGACTGGACCTCGGAACCTTACAACAAGAACCAGAACTACGCTGAACGCGTATGGAGGGACCTCAAGCGAATGGTGGAGCAACTACTCAACTACAGTGATGCACCAGCAAACACATGGTTATTGGCACTACAGTACATCTGTTTCATCAAGAACCACGTCGCCCAAGAGAATCTAGATTGGAGGACGGCCATTGAATGGGTACTGGGATTCACTCCGGACATCTCCGTACTTCTCATCTTCATGTTCTGGGAACCCGTCTACTATGCGACCAATGAAGGCGCATGGCCAGAGGACCCGCGGGAAGCATTGGGGAGATTTGTCGGAATCGCCGAGAATGTAGGGCATGCCCTCACATTCAAGATCCTTACGGGAGAAGAGAAGATTATCCACCGATCCGTAGTACGATCCGGAACGGGGAGTGGTGTAGGTGTCAACAAGCGGGCCATCGCTAAGGCACCCAAGATTGCCCCACAAAATCCTAACCGAGTAGTGGAGTTCAAGGGAGTATCGTACCCGATATTCATCGACAAGGATCTCATCCAAGGTTTTGATTTGGAGCCCTCGGACCAACCGAAACAGGCCACCAAGCTCCTTACCCTCGAAGACCAAGAGCCAGTGAGGGCATCTACCGACTTCGTAGCCACCACCATGGAAGGGCCCGAAGCACTGGTGGAGCCAACAGCTGGAGACCAGATCCCCAGCAACACGCCACCCCCAGACCCATCGAGCCCCAACTTGGACATCAACCAGACAGTGCAGCTGGAAACGGTTGAAGAGGACGACGACGAGGAGCCCGAACGGGGAAATGGATTAGGAGGCGAGGTAAAGCACCCCGACAAGACGCGCAAGGAAGAGTTCCTACGGTCACTACATGGAGATCAGGTAGAGAACAACGGGAACTTACCGACCATCGATCCGGACAGTCTACTGAACCGGACCTTCATCACATCCCCTGATGCTGATGGGGAGCAAGATCGTGCCAAGATCATCTCGATCGAGCCATCCGAGGAATGCACGGCAGACGCCAAACAGCGACTGTTCAAATTCCGCTGCGAGGTCGGGAACAAGCGGTACGAAGAAATCCTCACCTACAACCGGATGCTTGAATGGGTTGACCAAGACGCACAGAAGGGAGAGTTCTTTACGATCATTGCGATCAAGGGACACAGGTTTAGGAACGGAAGATGGCAAGTCCTAATCCAATGGGCCTCAGGGAAGGTCGATTGGAGAGACCTGAAAGGGATAGCAGCCGACGACCCAGTGACCACAGCAATGTACGCCACCAAGCATAACTTACTGGACCTACCATCCTGGAAGCACCTGAAGCGAATCGCCAAGCGCAAGAAGACCCTCGGGAGGATGATCAACCAAGTGAGGCTCAGAAACTTCCGCAACAAGCCTGTATACAAGTACGGAAAACAGGTACCACGTACTCACGAGGAAGCCGTGTTGATCGACGAGATGAACGGAGACACTGGATGGCAAGATTCGGAAGCACTCGAAATGTCCCAACTCATGGAGTATAAGGCGTTCAAGTCACTCGGGATCGGAGCATCTATTCCACAAGGGTATAAGAAGATCACATGCCACTTTGTGTACGATGTCAAGGTAACGGGGAAGCTCAAGAGTAGATGCGTGGCGGCTGGTAACAGGACCGGTACGCCAACGGACTCAACGTACTCAGGAGTCGTCTCAATCCAAGGGATCAGACTTGTTACGCTCATTGCAGAAATGAACGAATTGGAGTTATGGGGGACCGATATCGGGAACGCCTACCTCGAAGCAGTCACGACTGAGAAGGTCGCGTTTATAGCAGGAAAGGAGTTTGGGGAGTATGCCGGGCACACTCTCCTGATATACAAGGCCCAATATGGGCTCAAGTCAAGCGGAAAATGCTGGCATGACAAGCTCTTTGATGTGCTGACGCTGGCCGGATTCGTCCCTTCCAAGGCGGACGAGGACATCTGGATGAAAGACTGCGGCGACCACTACGAGTACATCGCGGTATACGTCGACGACCTACTCATTGCCTCAAAGAACCCACAATGGATTATTGACTTCCTTGAAAGCAAAGAGGTAGGGTTCAAGTTGAAGGGAACCGGAAAGGTCAAATTCCATCTCGGATGTGACTACACCAGGGATGAAGACGGGACACTATGTGTCGGACCCAAACAGTACATCGAACGGATGATCGACTCATACGAGTCCATGTTTGGGGAGAAGCCGAAACAGAACGTCCAGTCACCGTTGGAGAAGAATGACCACCCGGAGATAGACGACTCGGAGCTATTGGATGCTGAAGGAATGGCGAAGTACCAATCCCTCATTGGGATTCTACAGTGGACCATCACCCTTGGGAGATTTGACATCGCCACGGCCGTCATGTCCATGTCCAGCTTCAGGGTAGCACCCCGAGTGGGACACCTCGCGAGACTCCGGAGGATTTGTGGCTACCTAGCCAAATTCCGCAACGCCGGGATACGAGTGCGGACCGAAGAACCAGACTACTCCGACATCGTCAAGAAGGAGTACGACTGGGAGCGCACCGCGTACAAGGGAGCGACTGAGGTCAAGCCCGACAACGCTCCAGAGCCAAAAGGGAAGTGGGTCACAACCACCTCATACAAGGATGCCAACTTGTACCACGACCTAACGTCGGGAAAGGCGGTAACAGGAGTGCTCCACTTCGTCAACCAGACACCGGTTGAATGGCATACGCGTAAACAGGCCTCGGTGGAGACGGCTACGTATGGCTCGGAGTACTCAGCAGCCCGCACAGCAATCCAACAGATCGCAGGATTGAGGCAGACGTTGAGGCACTTAGGAGTGCCAGTACGCGAGGTATCGTACTTGTTCGGGGACAACGAGTCCGTCGTAACAAGCAGCACGGTCCCACATTCCCAGCTCAAGAAGCGGCACAACGCCCTTGCCTACCACTTCACCCGGGAAGCTATTGCATCGAAGATGGTATACTTCGAGCATATTCCTGGAAAGATCAACCCAGCGGACATCCTCAGCAAGCACTGGTCACATAACGATGTGTACCAGATGCTGAGACCCCTGTTCTTTTACAGCGGGGATACGATGGATTTGATCGAGTAACCACCCTAGCCGATTCAGATCGGAGGGGAGCGACAAAGTTCCAATACTAACGACTAGGATTGGGGTTACGAAGAGGTTAAGGACAGAGTGACAGGGACGGCAACGATGACCGGCACAAGGAGAGAATCGGAGAGATTCAATGGTAAAGGATACACCGATGAGTATATGAAAAGGTAAAGGTACGAAAGATAACGTGCACTACCTACTCCCACCTATGACTGGGGAGAGTAGGCAGAGCTTCCGGTACTAGAGACATAAGAGAACGACACGAGTAGTCGTGAACCTCCAGGACAGGAAGGAACACGTATGAGCCGACACGCTCGTACATCCAAGGCGTTGGAATACTGCACGAGAGATCCAAGGAGTTGGAGGTATTCTTTCGCAGACCTTATCCTCACAGTTCAAAAGTACTTGCCTATCCAGCGTGAAGAGTGTAACTCATCACGAAGGGTAATTAGGCAATCAGGGCTGTAGCAATAACAATATAATCACCAAGACAAACCAACACATCCCGTAGGGAAGTGTGTGTAGCTACGAGAACGTCTAATACTCCCGCAGAGTTAGTAAGCGACCCAAGAGCTCGAGGAATAGGAGACCGCGGAAGCATATCCTAACGAGTTGCGTGTACGGTCACTTACCACAACGCATTAGCGAAGTACAAGCGTTGAGATTGTCCTATTATTTATCGTCAGATATCACTCCGAGTAGGTGAGACACTTCAAGGTAAACATGACTTTGAACGATACGCGGAACGGTTCGGGATAAAACTTCAGAGCTTCCACGCTGATAATCATCCGTTTGGCGCCCTCGAGTTTATCGATGACCTTGCTCTTCAAGATCAATCAATAACTTTTAGTGGAGTCGGAGCGCATCACGCTAACGGAGTTGCAGAAAGAGCACTGAAAACCGTAACCCTATGGGCCAGAAGTGCCATGATGCACCAACTGTTGCATTGGCCATCAGAGTTCGAAGCCGATCTATGGCCATACGCAATGGAGCACGCGGTATTCATGTGGAACTCGTTACCGAGAGAACGCAACGGTCTAACTCCATCCGAACTGTTCACCGGACTCAAGCAACTCGATAATAACAATCTGAGACGCGCCAGAGTCTGGGGATGCCCTGCTTTCGTACTCGATCCCAAACTACAAGATGGGAAGAAGTTGCCGAAGTGGACCAAGCGATCTCGTCAAGGTGTCTACTTGGGATGCTCCTCCACTCATTCTACGAATGTTGGACGCATCCTTAGTCTCACTACAGGTAAGATATCGCCTCAATTTCACGTTGTATATGACGAATTGTACACGACGGTGAGTGGGACCCTATTGGAAGTTGACTCAGTATTCAATCCTGAGGAATGGACCGATCTTCTTCGATTGGACGGCCTAGACCGCGCAACCGATCTCGTGGATTCCCAGGACCCGGACCTCCTTGAGATTGAACTACAACCTTTTGAAGACAACTTTCACGATTTTCTTGAAGATGATGATGATTCAACAAGCTCTCCAGTTCCTAAGGGAGAGGAGACAGACGTTTCGGATGACGAAGACGAAGAAGAAGGAACTTTCGAACTCGAAGCGCCCCCAGAGATAAAGGCCGAGGAACCCTATACGACTCGATCGGGACGACGAGTTAAACGTACGGTTCACCACGCCACAGACAGCTCTCGCAGGTACTCCGATCCTCCTTATATACAAGGTTGGCCGAAGTTCAAGCGAGATGCATACCTGGCAGGTGGCAATCCTCGTCAGAAGATCCAAGCTAAGGTACTACAGAATCAGTTTCTACAAGGCCTAGATTGGAGTACAACGGTATCGAACCTTCGATCCAAAGATTCTCAGCGTGCGATGCTGTCGATGCTGAAGTCATACGATCCGATGACCGAAACTATAGAAGACTGGTCACCGATGGCACTGGCCGCTAAACTCAATGACTCCGATCATCCCAACTTTAATCAAGCGATGAACGGACCTAATGCCAAAGGGTTTATTGAGGCATGTCAGAAGGAGATCGATACTTTGGAACAAATGAACGTGTGGGATGTCGTGCGGAGACAACCTTGGATGCATGTGCTACCTAGCACTTGGTCGTTCTTAGTCAAGCGATTTCCCGATGGCCAACTGCGAAAATTGAAAAGCAGATTGTGCTGCCGGGGAGACCGACAGATCGAGAATGTCGATTACTTCGAGACCTATGCACCAGTGGTAAGCTGGACGACAGTGCGACTGTTATTGGTGTTGGCAATTGAGATGAAGCTTGCGAATAGACAGGTCGATTACACCGCTGCTTTCGTACATGCTGATATCGATAAGCCCCCGAACTATGATGAAATGACACCTGAAGAACAGAGAAAGACCGGAGTCTTTGTTGAGATGGCTAGAGGATTCCAGGAACCTGGATGCGTCTACAAACTCAACAAGTCATTATATGGTCTCAAACAAAGCCCCAGAAACTTCTTTATGTTCCTGAAGTCCCAATTAGAAGATGTCGGATTCACACAGGCTGTTGACGTCGATCCATGCTTGTTTATCTCCGATAAAGTGATTTGTCTCGTTTATGTGGATGATACACTATTGTTTGCGCCCGACATGAAGGATATCGACGAGGTACTACGTAAACTCGATCAAGAGAAGCAGATGAAGTTCGAGATCGAAGACGAAGTAGCCGGATTCCTCGGTGTGAAGATGACGCCTCTAGAAGATGGTTCCGTCTGTTTAACCCAAAAGGGACTGACAGATCGGATTATCGAAGCCCTACACATCGAAGATCTACCGAAGGTCGATACTCCCGCGACTGCATGTTTAGGAAAGGACTTGGACGGAGATCCAGCTCACGGTGACTTCAACTATGCGAGTGTCATCGGAATGCTCTGGTATCTTTATGGCCACTCCAGACCAGACATCGGTTTCGCGGTGAGTCAAGCAGCTCGGTTTTCCTTTTGTCCGAAACGCAGTCATGAACTGGCTTTGATCCGATTAGGTCAGTACCTTAAGGGTACCAGTGACCAAGGATTGATCCTCAAGCCAACGTCAACAGATAAGTTGCAGTTGGATGTTTATGTTGATAGCGATTTTCTGGGCAAGTATGGAACCGAAGCTCGAGGTGATCCCGACAATGTCAAGAGTCGCGCAGGATACATATTATTGTTAAATGGATGCCCGATCATTTGGAGCTCGAAGTTGATGGACCCGATCGCCCTCAGTACCATGATGGCAGAGTATTATGCCCTCTCTATGGCAATGAGGGAGGCATTACCCTTCCGAGATCTTGTCAATACCATCGGTGATGCATTGAACATCGATGACACGGCAAGAGTCGAATTCCAAGTGACTATTTGGGAGGATAACACCGGTGCTCTCACGCTCGCCAACCTCGATCCAGGCCAGATGACTCCAAGATCCAAGTTTTATGATTCCAAGGTACATTGGTTCCGATCTCACTTAGGACCTCGAGTGCAGGTCGTTAAGGTCGACACAACCGAACAGCTAGCAGACATGTTTACGAAGCCTTTGAATAAGGAAGTATTCGAACGTCTGAGGAAGCTGATCATGGGTTGGTAGACAGACCGTTAACTCGTGAACGATTGGATCCCGGTGTCTTTGATGCGTGTGCATTGATACACGTTCTATGCAAGATTGATGTTGATGTCACGATGGACGAGCGTGGAAAGCATGCCAATCATCGTGGTTCGGAACGTTCGATGAAACGCAGCGTGGAACGCACGCTGATCATCATGGTTCAGATTGTGGTAACGCCAACGTGTCATCGGTTTCGCTGGGAAAACCAGTATCGGAAATTCGTCGGCGAAATGGTCACAAATCAACAACGATCATCTTTCTTTTAATCTATTACACAAGAGCAAGAATTGATTTACAACCATGTCGGACGTACCTGATTACCTGAAGAATGCTTTCAGCATCAACA
>JAVCKV010225651.1:0-16019 GCA_032274145.1 Herpochondria borealis | reverse complement strand
TTCCTGCATCGTACGTGGCCGCTCAAAATCACTCACTTCATCCAGCAATTTCAAATCTTCTGTCGCTACAACTTTATCCAGCCCTTCCAATGTTTCTATCAGCTGTGCCGGGCGGTTAGCGCCAACAATCGGCGCAGTGACATAAGGTTTGGCACGCAGCCAACTCAGTGCGACTTGCGCCGGTGTCATGGCATTCCTCTGTGCAACGTCAATCAGCGTTTCAATAATTTCCCAGTTCTTTGCGCTAAACCGCGCCTCTGCATTTTCTTCAGCGCGCAGACTATCCGGTAACGGCTGGTTTTCGCGGTACTTCCCCGTCAGTAAACCGCCCGCTAATGGACTGTAGGGAATCACGCCAATTTGATAGCTTTGGCAGACCTGCGCCAATTCAGTTTCAAAGTTGGCCCGCGCCGGAGACAGCATGTGGTATTCCGGCTGGATACTGACGAAGCGTTGGGTGTGGTGTTTATCGGCTGCCCATAAGGACTGCATTAGCCGCCAGGCGCTGTAATTGGAACAGCCGATATAACGCACCTTACCTTGTTTCACTAAATCATCCAGTACGGCAAGCGTTTCTTCAATCGGCACCAGTGGGTCAATCGCATGGGTTTGGTACAGATCGATATAGTCGGTTTGCAGACGGCGCAGGCTGTCTTCACAGGCCTGAATGATCCAGCGGCGTGATAAACCCTCACGTTGTCGAAATGTGGTGCGACCCTCGCTAAACTGTTCGCCCATCGCGATGCGCACTTTAGTCGCCAGCACAATATCGTAGCGCCGACTTTGCTGCTTAAGCCAGCGGCCAACGATTTCTTCAGACACACCACCCACATTTTTTGGCCCGCCTAAACGCTCGGCCCAGGAGCTGTAGCAGTCCGCCGTATCAATAAAATTACCGCCGTGAGCGACATAGGTATCCATAACTTTATGCGCCATGGCTTCATCGGCTGACCAGCCAAACTGCATGCTGCCTAGTCCGGCACGATAGACAAAAAGTCCGCTATTGCCGAGTTGGGTGTATAGGGTATCGTTATTCATTGCTGTTTCTCCTGTGGGATAGCCTGTTGGTAGAAGTCGATTTTGTGGTCAATTAACGCCAGCGCAGACTGCATATCTGTAATTTTCTGGGTGATTTTGTCTTTGTGCGTCATTAATAATTGCAAGCGTTCGGGCTGGGTATGGTTGCCTTGCTCGCCCAAATTGCAATAATGGCGCAGCTGATCAATGCTCATATTAGTGGCACGTAAACAGCGCAATACTTCAATCCACATCACATCGTCTTCGCTATAGCGCCGATGCCCGCTGGGATTGCGTTGAATGCTGCGAATTAGGCCTTCGCGTTCGTAGTAGCGCAGTGTGTCAATGGAGACATCGGTACGCTCGGCCATTTGTGCGGGGGTTAGGCCGCGCGGTTTGTTGTGTGTTGGGTTCATGGGCTTACTGTATTAGCTGGAGTGCGCTTCAGGTCAAGGGTTATTTTGGTGGGAGGCGTTGAGGTTATTGATAGTCTGTTATTCATTTAATTTTCTCCGTACCAAAATGCTGTCGCAAATATTCAATACCTGCATTGCTGAAAGATTTATCCTGCCTGCTAATTATTAACAGGAAGAGGTATCTCCATGAAATTCAAATATACGATTCTCTACGTTGAAGATGTGGCGGCCACGCTTGATTTTTACCAACAGGCTTTTGGCTTTAAACGCAAAATGCTGCATGAAGGGGGCGATTACGGCGAATTGGATACCGGGGATACAACGCTTTCTTTTTCAGCATTGCAGCTTATGGCTGACCTTGGGAAGAATCCGGCCAAGGCTAATTCCGCCGCCCCGGTGTTCGAGATTGCTTTTGAAACGCAACAGGTGGAAAAGCATCTGGAACAGGCCATCGCTGCGGGTGCAGCTTTGGTACAGGGGGCGCGTGAAGAACCATGGGGACAAACCACTGCTTATGTCTCCGATCCCAACGGCTTTTTGATAGAAATTTGTTCGCCAGTGGGCTGAAGCGGGTTTAGCCATAGCCGGTATCATGCACCAGTGCGAGTAAAGTTTGATCCGAGCGCAGTTGCTTTGGCGTCACGCCGAACCATCTGCGCATCTCCCGTGTCATATGTGCCTGATCGGCGAAGCCGAATACCCCGGCAGCTTCGGCCAGATTGTTAAAGCCGGGCAATGAACGCGCAGCTCGCCGTGCGCGGGCCAATGACCACCAAAATTTTGGTGGAAAACCGGTTTGCGCTTTGGTTAGACGCTGTAAGCTGCGGGGCGAAACACCTAAGGCCCGTGCTGCGGTATTTACAGTCGGTGCGTCCGATGCCAGGCAGCCCAGCGCTTCAGTCAATGCAACGGAGTGACAGCAGAATTCATCCATTTGATCTGTGTTAAACAAGGCGTCTGGCTCATGACTTACCAGCCAGCGGGCCAGTGCAGACAGATCAATCTGGGTTCCGGGTCGAAGGCGAAGGCCGGATAGCCGTACACCTTTATTGGTTGCTACGGTGTATGCGCTTTGACTCAGGTCAGAAACAAACCAATCCGCCTCACCCTGTTCAGGGTAGCGCACAATGAAATCCCGGCAACCATCCGGTAAAACGGTTGTTTGGCAGCTCGCGCTGGTATCAAATGACCAAACGGTTAATGCCTGTGCGGCGGCGGGGTTATTTGTGGTGGTGTATTCAAATGGGTGCATTGTTTTAATACGTTAGCTTCACAGATGTCTTCATGGCTTAACCGAGGGAAATCGGCCAGGATTTCTGCTTCAGACATGCCTCCGGCAAAATACTCAAGAATGTCGTATACCGTGATTCGGGTGCCTCTTATGCAGGGTTTGCCACTTCTTACCTCTGGATCAAGGGTGATACGTTCATGAATATCCACAGTGCTATTCCTTTCTGAGCGATGTTTGTATTATATCAAATATTGCACGGATTGAATGATGTGAGTTGCGACAATAAATTTTCGATCATCGTAAGCAGGTAAGGGCAGGGTGTGGATGACTGATTTAGAATTGATTAATGCGGATAATGCCATTTACGCGGAGCTTTCCGGGCGTTTTGGTGAATACAATGCGAGTCAATCCAGTTGGGACTGGCAAAGCTATTGTGTGATTCGTCAAGTTGACGGAAAAACCGTTGCGGGTGGTCGCGGTATTATCAATATGGGTGCGCTTGAAGTGCGGGGTTTGTGGGTTGATGAAGGGCTGCGCGGTAGTGGTCTTGGTGCGCGGATACTTGCTGCTATTGAGGATGAGGCACGTCGCCGGGGAGCGAGTCGGGCTATGCTTTTTACCTATAGTTGGCAAGCGCAGGCGTTTTATGAAAAAGCAGGGTATGCTGTGTTTTCGACGTTTGATTATCCAGATGGGTATCAGAGGGTGGATTTGCAGAAGGAGCTGATCCTATGAGTACTATGAAAGGCATTATCTTCATCGGCCTACAGGCCACCGGCAAGTCATCATTTTTTCTGGAAAAATTCTACGACAGCTACCTGCGCCTTAATATGGATATGTTGAAAACACGTCACCGTGAGAAGATCCTGTTTCAAGCTTGCCTCAAAGCCAAACAACCCTGCGTGATCGATAATACCAACCCCACCCGAGCGGATCGGGCAGCTTATATCAGTGGCTTTAAAGAAGCGCGTTTTGAAGTGGCCGGGTACTATTTCCAATCGGCACTAGCGGATTGTTTACACCGAAATGCCCAGCGCACTGGCAAAGCACGCATCCCGGATATTGCAATAAAAGGCACCTACAATAAGCTGGAACTACCCGCTTATGAAGAAGGCTTCGATCAGTTGTATTATGTGCGTTTAACCCCCAACGGCTTTGAGGTCGAGGAGTGGCAAGATGAAGTTCACTGAGCTGGATCAGAAAATGCGGCAGTATGAGACCGCACACGATCATTGTGTGTTACCGGGCATTTACATGGTGGCGCGCATTGATGGCCGCTGTTTCACCACGCTGACTAAGGACAAGCAAAACTTCGAGGCACCGTTTGATGTGCGGTTCCGGGATATGATGGTGGAGACGGTGAAACACCTGATGCAAACCGGGTTTAATATTGTCTATGGCTACACGCAAAGCGACGAGATTTCGCTGTTATTTGCGCTGGATGAGACGGTATTTTCGCGCAAAGAGCGTAAATTTAATTCCGTGCTTGCCGGAGAGGCCAGTGCTAAATTCAGCCTGCTGCTGGGTGAGATTGGGGCATTCGATTGCCGTATTTCTCAGCTGCCGACACCTGCATTAGTGACGGATTACTTTCGTTGGCGCAATGAAGATGCGCACCGCAATGCCTTGAATGCGCATTGTTACTGGAGTCTGCGTAAACAAGGGGTTTCGCCGAAGCAGGCGGATGCGCAGTTTCTGAATATGACGGTGGCAGAGAAAAATGAGTTCCTGTTTCAGCAGGGGGTTAACTTCAATGACCTGCCAGCCTGGCAGAAGCGTGGCACGGGCATCTATTGGGAAAGCTATGAAAAAGATGCGCTGAATCCAAAAACCGGTGAGGCGGTTAAGGCGCAGCGCAAGCGTTTGGTGGCTGACTTTGAGTTGCCGATGAAGGATGAATACAGTGGGTTTATTATGGGCTTGGTTACTGACTGAGTCCCATGCAAAAATATGCCCACACCCGGTTATCAGCGACCTATCTGCTGACATTGTTGCAGGTGTACTTCGTTGGATTAAAGGCGGCTACCTGTCACTATTTCACCGCTGGTTTGCATGACAACTATATCGTGGAAACGAGTAGCGCAAGGTTTATATGCCGGGTTTATCGAAATGATTGGCGTTCTGAGGATCAGATCGGTTATGAGCTGGAATTTCTGACCTATTTGTCAGCGAGCGATTCACCAGTTTCAGCGCCTGTTGTAGATCGGGAAGGTCGCTTATTCTTTGGTGTTAACTGCCCGGAAGGCACGCGCTTAGTGGCGCTATTCAACTATGCTGCCGGAAATCCGCTGTGCTCAAACCTGGGTGCTGAAACAGCGAGTCTATTGGGCCAGGCTGTTGCCAAAGTGCATCAGGACGGAGCCGGATTCCAGAGTGATTATCAGCGTAAAGCACTGAAGCTGCCTTTCCTATTGACGGATTCTCTTGATGTTATCCTCCCGTTTTTGTGTCGAGAAGATGCTGATTGTTTGCAGCGAATCGCCCAGCAGCTAGAGCAAAAATTACAGCCAATAGAGGAGTCTCTGCCGCAGGTAGTTTGCCAGGGTGATGTAAACCTGAGGAATTTTCATATTACCGCTGAGCAACAGATTACGTTGTTTGATTTTGATCAGTGTGGCGTTGGAGCCAGAGTGTTTGAAATCGCAAAATTTCAGGCTGCCATTCATCGTTTACCGAACAAGCAAACTATTGCTGATGCCTTTATTGAGGGTTATCAGCAAACTGCCCCGGTTTTGAGTGCGTTAGAGCGGGAAGCGTTGCCGTATTATGAAGCCGTAGCGGTGATCTGGGTGATGGCTAACCGGCCCTGGAATGCAGAGTGGATTGGCTATCAGTTATTGCAGGATGACTTTTGGCAGCAACGGCTGTCTGTTTTGCGGGGTATGGAAATCTAATCATGAAAATCGAAAACCTTAACAAATACCCCGACCTAATCCCAACAGTCGTCACCTGGTGGTTTAACGAGTGGTCATACATCAATCCTGATCCCACGAATACGCTTGAAAAAGCCATAAATTCCCTGCGTAAAAAACTGAATAACGACGAACCCTTGCCCCATGTCTTGCTGGCTTTTGAAAACGAACAGGCGGTAGGCGTAGCCTCGCTGAAACTACACGAATTACACGGCCATTTCCCCAAAACGCCTTACTGGTTAGGCAGCGTCTACGTCGATAAGCCCGCCAGAGGTGCAGGTATCGCATCAGTCTTGGTCAGGGAAATTGAACAGATGGCTATCGACATGAACATCCCGAGCTTGCATTTAGCCACCGAACAGCTGGATGGCGGGCTGTATAAACGTTTGGGCTGGCAGCCGGTTACGACAGTTATGGATCGGGGCGATGAAGTGTTAGTAATGAATAAGCATATCCTGTAAAGGCTGCTTAATCATTGCCGCCGTTGTTTGTAGCACTTATAGTGAAAGTCTGAATCGCTGCCTGCGAAGTGTTCTTACCCACGCCCTCAACCAGCGCCCGATCATGCGATACCAACATAAGCGTACCCGGATAATCAGCTAGCACCTGTTCCAACAGTAACCGCGACTCCAAATCCAGATGATTATCCGGCTCATCTAACAATAGTAAATCGGGCGCTGTTTCACCATGCATCACCGCCAGTAAAGCCACTTTCAAACGTTCACCACCGCTCAAATGCTTAACCGGCTGCAATGCCTTATCAGCGCGCAGGCGCAATCCGGCAAGCTCTGTGCGCAGAATGGACTCATCGCTCTCAGGGTGCAGGCGTTGTAAATTCTGCAAGGCTGATTGCTCGCCATCCAACAGGCTAAAATGCTGATCAAGGTAAACGCAGTCACCATGCACGTTAAAGGTGCCCGCTGTGGCTTGTTCTAACCCGGCAATAATACGCAGTAGTGTCGATTTTCCGCTGCCATTTTTACCCCGAATATGCCAGCGTTCGCCTGTGTGTACCGTCATAGAAAGTGGCGGCACGGTTACATAAGGCAGCACCAGATCACTAATATGCAGGCAAAGTGATTTGCGCCGGGCCTGATTAGCCGTGTGAAAAGTTTGTGGCTTGATGTTCTCCAGTGCGGATTGGCTGGTGCTGAGCTTATCTTTTAATGCACTGGTGCGTTGCTGCTGCTGTTGTTTGAGTTTACCCAGATTGTTTTCGGCTTTGCCTTTTTTGGCATCCAATAGGAGTTTGCTTTGTGAGCCGCTACGTCGCAGCTGTTCGCCCTGTTTGCGGCGCTGTGCCGTTTTTTCCAGCTCTACTTGTTGGGCACGCTTTTGCTTGCGCTGCTCTTTTTTCAGGTTATCGACCTGCTGCTCAGTCGCCGCCAGCTGCGCATCACGGATGCTGCGATAAAACGTGTAATTGCCGCCATACTCATGCAAGCCATGGGTATCCAGCTCCAAAATATGATCAACCCGGTGCAACAAATCACGGTCATGAGTAATCACCAGTGCGCCAGATGCGTGCGCGGCCAGCTTTGTAGCCAACCATTCCCGTCCCTCCGTATCCAGATGGTTGCTCGGCTCATCCAGCAATAAATAATGATCATGCAGCAGAAAAGCTCGGCACAGCGCCACACGGGTTTGTTCGCCACCGCTCAGTTGAGCAATGGGCGCTGATAGAGGCAAGTTTAGTCCGGCTTCCTGTAACACCCGCTCCCATTGCGCAGGTAGGTGCCAGCGATCAGCAACAAGGGTGAAATCCTGTTCATCAGCCACGCCGGATTCAATGCGTTGAAAGCAGTCATACCAGCGCGAAATACCCAGTGCCTCCGAGATTCTGGGGCCTTCAAGGCGCTGTGTTTGTTGTATCCAATGGAAGGGCTGTGACCAGGTGATACTGCCCGAACTCGCTGGTAGGGTTTGTGCGAGTAGTGCCATTAACACAGACTTGCCCTGCCCATTGCGCCCCAGCAGGCCGGTTAGGGTGCCATGATGCAGCGTGGCGGAAAGATTAGAAAAAATTTCAGTGTTGTTAAACTGGCGAGATAAACCGGAGAACCGGCAGGTAATAAGCGTCATCATAAATCCTGTCATATCAGGCAGGCTGCTCTGTTTGGGACAGAAAAGACCTGCGCAGCAAAACACCCGTTTGGCTTATCTGGCGCGTCATCTTTTACGAATCGGTCGCAGGATATATTCACAAAGTGGGTGAAGCGTAGCAATGACAGGAATTACTTCATGTTGATACTGACTCCGGGTTTGAATCGGTATATTTAGCCTACTATTTGATGCTGGGTATGGCAACAGGCAGCGAATCAGTATTATAAATCACCGGCATTTGCCCGCGCCACTTTGACCAGGTTCCATGATTAACTATCAACTGCACCATAAACCCGGCCACATTCATCCGGCTGGTTTTACCGGCATCAAATATCGGATTGCGTATAGGCGAGGGGGAAACACTATATGCTGTGAGCGAATCCTCATTGGTCAGGCCATCGGGTCTGACGGCCACCCATTCGATCTTGTTCCCGCTGGTGGCGTAATGTGATTGTAAGTAAGCGACTGCGGCTTCGTTGTCAGCGTGCGGTGGGAGTAAATGCCGCAATAAAGTCACCACCATACGATGGCCCAGTGTGACTTTTTCACCGGCCTGTTTGTTCTGGTTGCCTGTGGTATTCATCAATACAAATTTAACTGGTGTAGCTGGGGCGGTACTTTCTACTGCCTGACACAGGCGCTTAACACTGTCTGTAACCAGCCTTTTTGGATGGCCGAAGATACCTTTGCAGCTTAGGTTATGACCAAGGCATGAGGCAATGGCGTGGCAACCCTGCACCTGTTCTGCTAATTCAATATCCGTCATATCCAGCAGGCTGGCTTCGGTGATGGTGAGCTTATTATTTTGTATGAGGTGTTGTGGCAGTGATTGCGTTGAGCGCACGATGGCTTTAACTGCCTCTCCCTGATCGAGTAATTGCTCCACTAATAGGCGACCGGTTGCGCCGCTGGCTCCGACAACAAGAATAGACATACACGCGGTTATAGCACTGATCTTATTAAAGCGGTGGTTTGTATCAGCGGCTTATTCGATATGCACGCCATTAGTTTATGTCGCTATCTGAGAGATGATTATTCACTGAGTTTCAGCGTAGGTGATATGGAGCAGCTCAGCCCCAATCTACTCGAGCCGCTGATCAAGTGCCCGCTCACACTCATTGTTGCTGATGGCGAAACAGCAGAGTATTTGCGCAATACAGATATGATGGCTTCGGATTGGGACAACGCGGGGTTTCCTGTGGCTAGCGAGCGCTATCCTGGCCACAATCACTTTTCAATCATGCTTGAACTGGCTGACCCACACAGCAAGCTGTCAACGACGCTCTGTGAAATTGCGCATCAATCCATTTCTACATCAGTCTGAACTAAAAATAGTCTGTACCTCTCCCTCAAATAAAAACCGCTGGCGACACCTGAAAACGCTCCGCCAACCGCTTGATCTGCTCAACATTCAACGAACGCTTACCAGACAATACCTCAGAAACCACACCCTGACTCCCGACCTTAGGCAACTCAGACTGCTTCAACTCATGCGCTTCCATCAAAAACTTCAGCCCATCAAGGCCAGTGGACGGAGACACCGACAGATGATTATTTTCATAAACAGACACCAAATCTGCCATACGCTCCGCCATACCTGCTAAAGGATGATGCTCATCAGCGCCACCCGCATCCAGCACAGAATCAAGATCATCAACCAGTGTATTGTACTCAGCCTCAGTCTTAGGCACGTTGAGCACCGGAGCAGGGTATTCCCAATGGTGCATTGCCGTTTGGATAGCTCTCATACTTATTGCTCCTTCCATTTGCTCGACTGATCAGATCAAGATCAGCCTTTTCGTTTAGTGTTATATTATGCTGTAACGATGAGGAACTGAAAACCGAAGGCTTGAGTTTTGTCTATAAACGATCAACCCACTGATAAACCATCACACCCCAAGCTATACTCATTCCGCCGCTGCCCCTATGCCATCCGCGCACGACTGGGCTTGTATTACGCAGGGCAGGCCGTTGAACATCATGAAGTCACCTTACGGGATAAGCCAGCTGCGATGCTAGCTATCAGCCCGAAAGGCACAGTGCCTGTTTTACAATTACCGGATGGGGCGGTGCTGGAGGAAAGTCTGGATATTATCTTCTGGGCCTTGCGGCGTAATGACCCACAGCGGTTATTACCGACTGATGACATGTTGCCGGAAATACATCAGCTGATCGCTGAAAATGACGGTGAATTCAAGCACTGGCTGGATCGCTATAAATATGCCATTCGCTATCCTGAGCAGTCGCTGGAATACTACCGTGAACAAGGCGGACAGTTTCTGAAAAAACTGGAGCAACGCTTGGGGGCAGCACCTTATTTGGCCGGGTCACATATCGGGTTGGCCGATATTGCGGTGGTGCCTTTTGTACGGCAATTTGCCCATGTCGATAAACCCTGGTTTGATGCGGCGGATTACCCACGCTTGCAACACTGGCTGGCGGACTGGTTAAAAGCCGAACCCTTTTTGCAGGTGATGGCTAAACAGGTGGTTGAGCAATCCGGCATCAAATAAGCATGCAAATGCTGTTTTTTTATACCACACTTAGGCGCACTGGTCATATATTCATAAAGTTAGAGAAAGTTTGCTTTCATCGCTGTCTATATAGCGCCGTTATCGTCTACATACGCAAAGGCCAGTTTAGGTGCGGTATGTGCAGCGTCTAAATTTCCATTTTTATCGATAATAATGACGGCTGACATAGAGTTCGCAAACAAACATCTGTACGTCGGTCATTAAAGTAATGGTGCATCACTCTTGTCAGATAGCTTCTTGAAATATGTCAGGGTGGATAGGGTAAAGCTTGGAGCCTCTGAATGAATATTCCAAAACTGATATCAACACCTGCTACCTCACCAATCTTCCTTCCATGCCTCTGGTAGAATGGAGCTGATAATTCATCATAGGTGTCTTTATCTTTAGTAAATGGTGGTCGACTATTTCGGCTAGTAATCAACCTTCTTAAGTGCGCTTCACAGCTACGAATTCTTCCTACATGTTGAGCATTCTGATTGTGAAGATTAAACAACCAGCACTCTAAGGAGTGAACGGATATAGCAAAAATGATCTTTGCCTTGTGCTCATCATAAAAGCCCTCTTTTACAGCATCTATTTGAATAATAAGTCGTTGCTTCACATTTTCAACAATTGATTCGACAGGTAATGGCTGATTATTTTCATCCACTAAAACAACATCAAAACCCTTTTCAGCGGCCACATCAGTATCAATTTGAACAATCATAAATTGATGGTTGAGCACATCTGCACGAAAACGTTTGCTCTCAAGGTATTTCAGGAGGCGAGTCCAACTTCCCAAGCCTTCTTCTGGTCGAGCCAAGCGATCTGCATCAGTAGCATCCAAAAAGGGCTGAAGGTATGCAATCTCATCTTCATCGAACGCATCAAAATCGCCGTACAAACCGAATAATATATTTTCTAAAACGATTTGATCAGTAACGCCCTCTCCGGCCAAACCAAAGTCTTTCATTTAAAACCCTTTTGGCAGGCCGCCGAGATAACCTCTTAGCATTGCTTCTGAGAGTCGTAATGGATTACCCTCAGAATCGACCGGCTTGTCCTCAGCTAAAAGTGCTTTAGCTTTAGTCTGTCCGCCGCGTTTAGCTCTTGAAACAACGAATAGCTTCTGCTGATCATCATTAAGATTGATTCCATCCAGTAGCGCAGGGTTATGGGTGGTTATAAATAGTTGTTTATCATATTTACAGGCCAGTTTGTAAATATGCTTCATCAGTTCGGTGCAGAGCTTAGGGTTTAATGCTGAGTCTAAATTGTCAATCGCAAATATTTTGGGTGTAGCCTCAGAAACAATTAGAGAAGCATAAAATAACACATACAGAAACCCCTCATTGACGCTTCGCTGTGTAAAAGGCTTTGATAAAAACTTATCTTTGATAAACAACTCGTCTTCAACTAACTCAGGCTCATTATCCAAATCAATCGACTTAGGTTCATACCAGCCGATAAGCTTTAACACCTCTTCAATATCCTCTAGCGCCTCAGGCTGCTGCTTAGATATTTCTCTCAGAAGGCGGAATAAGCCCTGTCCCTGAGCACCGACAGGGCGAAACGAACCTTCTTGTTTTAGATTTCTTAATTGCTTGTTTTCTGGGGTGTAAATTGCAAAATTTCGCAGGGAATCGAAATCTTCACTATTTCGGATTGACCCAGCATCTCCCAGATAATTTTCGTAATGTTTAAAAATCTCTTCCATTTCCCTTTCAAGCTTATCCAGATGCTCAACTAAACTTTTGTTCAGCTCGGGAAGTTTTACCTGCTCCTTTAGTTCTGATAGCTTTTCTTTAGCTTTATTAGATTTCAACTTAGCAACATGTGTTTCAGACTCATCAACTTGATATGCACCATTTAGCACCAAATCGTGACTCTCACCTTCCCATTCAGAATAGGTACTATTCTTATTGTCAAATAGATAACTTCGCGCCCGCAAACCTTTGTTCATGAACAACCTGATCTCTACTGCCTGTTCATCTGTAGCCTGAAACTGTGAGCGCATAAGTTCTGGAGCAGTCACGCGAACACCCCGGTTCTCCAAGTACTCTGTATCTAACTTTTCACTCGCCGCCGCTACAGCAAAAGCCAAAGCCTCAAGAATCGTGCTTTTCCCACTCCCATTTTCACCAATAAACGTATTCACACGGCCAAACTTCAAATCAAGCTTCTCGGCTGACTTAAAATTCTTGATCTCAATAGCATTAATCATGCGCTACCCAACTCCATACCAATACACCTATCCACAGTGAGTGAGTACCTCACCAACCTATAAAGTAGATAGTAACACAGTGATCTATCCCACAAATTACGGGCAGCTCAATAGTTGTAAAGGTGGAAAAAAATCCTCCAGGCCCCAGCCTAAGCAATGGCCTCCCACCCACTTGCACTAACACAAATGGCACAGGTCGAGAGTACAGTGATACCAATCAGCTCACGTTTTTATAAAGACCCCTCTATATTGGGAAATAAACTAACTTTGATCCGGCCTGACTCTTTCTCTCATTAAGCGCATCACCACCTCCGCTCTAACACTGGGTTTCAAATCCACATGTTGTGCAATAACAATTTGCAGTGACTGTGCCTGATTGCTCTGCAAGGGAATCATTTTTACTTTGCCGCCATTGTATGCCTGATCCGTATGGGGGCGCTGGTTAAGTAGGCTAAAGCCCAGTCCGGCTGCGACCATGCTACGAATCATTTCAAAGTTGCGGCTGCGGTAAGCAATCGGTGGCTGGCAGCCGGTGGCCGCAAATAATGACAGGAAGTAATCACCGCTGTGTGGTAGGTCGAGTAATACTAAAGGTTCGTGGCAGAGTTGATGGAGTGACAGTTTTTTGGCATTCGCTAAGGAGTGTGATTCCGGGAGTAATACATAGGGCGGACAATCCAGCAAAGGGGCATGCCGAATGCGATGATTACGCTCTAATCCGTAACTTAGGGCAAGTTCCATTTGTCCATTGAGTAAATTCTCCTCCAGTTTGGCAAGGTCACATTCAAGCACCTGAATATGTAAGTCCGGGTAGTGTTCTCTGGCTTTTTGCAATAACGCTGGGATAAAGAGTGGGCCAAGTGTTGAGAAGCAGCCAATACGAATTTCTCCGGCGACCTGTTCGTTCAAACCGCGTGCATAATCATCCAGTGTGTGTGCCTGCTGTAGAAGTTGTCGGCTGTGACGTTGCAGCAGCTCCCCGCTGGCGGTGAGTGCCATGCCCTGGGCTTTATGGCGGATAAATAGTTGGGTGTCCCAGATCTCTTCCAATTGGGCAAGGGCGGAAGATAGCGCAGGCTGGGAAATATGTAAGACCTTTGAGGCTTGCGCTATTTTTCCACATTCGGCAATGGTGACGAAGTAGCGCAGTTGTTTAAGAGAGGCGGGCATCGGTTTATGGTCTTGCGTAGTGGGTATGCTTATCTTAGATAAAATCTATCTTAAGCGTAACCAAAATCGATTTTATTTAAGTTTATGTTTCTTGCACACTGTTAACCATCAAAATCATATGAGTAGGAGAAACGCTATGCCGGTACATAAACGTATCAAGATGTTTAATACCAAAGACACCTACCCGGAACAGAATCTGGATAATGATCTTTGCCAAGTGGTGGTCGCTAACGGCACCCATGTGTTTGTGCGTGGGCAAATTGGTACGGATTTGGATACGGCTGAGAACGTGGGTATCGGCGATGTGACGGCACAAACCAATCGGGCGATGAAGAATGTTGCCATGTTGTTGGGTGAGGCAGGTAGCGAGCTGGACCATATTTGTAAACTGGTTATTTATATTGTTGATCCACAATACCGGGAAGATGTTTATCGCGAGGTAGGGCGGCATTTGAAGGGTGTGTTTCTGGTGTCTGGTGATTACGGCGTTGGCGCGGCCTGAGTGGCTGGTTGAGATTGATGTTACGGCTGTGATTCCTGAGGAGTAGGGAATCGGGGCTGGATACGTAGTTAGGAGGGGTATACAGATAAATGAAACTTGCTATTTATCCAGGGCCATCATTGGAAGGTGATATCAATGCTGCATTAGCATCAATTGAAGCCACCCTCGCTTGCATCTCATTAGGCGGTGCTCGAATGGTCGATAGTGATTTAGATAAGTTGAAAAACTGGCGATTGATAAACTCTCCGATAACCTTTTCATGAATTTATGATGACTTAGAAAAGCAAATTATCTTGCATGTCAGACGCTTGATTTTTATCCGAAAATTGAGATTTTCCGCTTAATAATTTGAGTATATTATTGGTGGTCAAATGCTTTTATTCGAGTAATAGCTGCTTGTATAGCCCTAATCATCTGTACAGTAGAACTGAAGTGTAAAGTTTTCAGGCGCAAGTGTGTTTTTATTTTCCCCACAAACCTTTCGATGAATGGAATTTTATTTAGCTTAGACTCTAATGCGGCTTCTCACTTTGATTGCTTGCAGTGTTTGGTGGTTTTGTAAAATAGAGTTATATAAAGAGTTGTCTCCCTGAGTTCTAATTGTCAGGATTAACGAGTATTTTATTGGATCTACTACTCCTGTTGGAGCTGCTCCTTGTTCGCGTGCATGATATTTAACATCAAACATTGGGTTTTTAAGAGTCGATGATCTAAAGCGTTGTGAGCGGGATATGCAAGTTTCCCATTTGTGAGCATCTTCTCGAAGTTCTTGCTCTGTATGGTATAAATTTGTACAAGAGAAGAAAGGCTTTGTCGTAGGATGTTCGGCTGTATCTTTGAACTTGGAATCATTCGCTCTAAAAGCGATGTCTAATCCTCCTCTTGTGTAATGTAAAGGATGCTCAGGGTCAGTAATAGTATTGATACTAAAAGTCGCTTTAATGTGTGTCCATGTGCAATCGATTGTTTCAGGTATTGGTACTGGAATTCTCATATGTTGAGATGGCAGTAAAGTACCTTGGAAGATAATTGTAGCTTCATCGTCCAAGCATTCAATAACTTCTTCAGGTGTTGTTGGCAGGCGTCCCCAACCTACTTCTTTCATATCATGTTGAGTTTCAATTCTTTGCGCGCTGTGTATCATCAAACCTTTGATCGTAGTAGGCATCAACTCAAAATCTGTAATTGCATCTATACCAGCTGCAACCCTTAATGCATATGGTGCTGAGTAGCTCGTCCCTTCAGTTCCTACAATTTTATCAATTAAGGGGGAATATACTTGAAAAAGATTTGACTCTACGCCACCAAACATTAATCCATCTGGCTTTATTATCCCAGGACTTCTTCCTGGGCCAATACAGCTGTAAGGGGAGCGCTCCCATTCTCCTTTTGATGTAGTGCAAGACCCTATTGCAAGACTATTCACCATATCACTTGGAGGCTGTATTCTACAAAACTCATCCTCTAGGTCGCCATCATTCCCTATAGCAATAGTTGCTAAACAGCTACCATCTTGGAAGTGAGAATCTAAAACAGATGTCCATACATGAACCTCATCATCTTCAACAGGGATTTGTGGGCCTAAACTTAGATTAATGTATTTATATTTTTTCTCAGAAAGGATTTCCTCAATTCTACTGAGTATTTCGAATAAATCAGGATCATTATCATCAGGAGATAAGACTCTGACGATATCTACATTGGTATAAGGCTTACCCATTTCTTGAGTTTTAGGATCAAAGGGGCCAAATAAGTACGTTGAGCAAACTTCTCCTCCGTGTGATAGTAAACCTGGATGGGATTTTTTAACATCATCGGGAATTATTTCTTCTGCCCAATTGCCAATTAAATGGCTAAGTACCTATGCAAATGTTCTCAGAGCCAAGGCCACACTGTGGCAAGGGTTCTGGGAGGAAAAATCCTTGATAACT
>JAVCKV010225540.1:0-12465 GCA_032274145.1 Herpochondria borealis | reverse complement strand
AGAGTCGGAGGATCACGCAAAATGGCCTGCCTTCGAGCCTAGCCAGATTAACGATGAAGACTGGATGGTGCTTACTGATAAAACCCGTGATGGCGCAGAGGAGCAGCGTCGCTTTGTTGGTCTTGGGCTTGCCACCTCAGATTTTGCTTTGCTAGAGGGCCCGCCGGGTTCTGGAAAAACTACCGCCATTTGCGAATTGATACTGCAATTGGCTAAGCAGGGAAAACGCGCATTACTATGCGCTTCGACTCATGTTGCTGTCGACAATGTGATTGAACGCTTAATGGATGAACGTACTCCTAATAAAGATCTTGTTGTTCCGGTGCGAATTGGAAAAAAGTATAACGTGTCTGAAAAAGCTGCGCCTTGGTTACTTGACAAATTTACCGAAACTGAGAGGGGCAGGCTGCTTGATAAGCTAAGCGCATTGGAAGCGCGGTCAGTATCGCAACAGTTTCTTTATTCATCGATTCAACATAGATCGAGCTCGATAGAGCGGATGGTGTTGGATGCGGCAAACCTAGTTTGCGGAACCACTGTTGGAATGCTACAGCATCCAGACATCAAAGAAAAAGAATATGGCGTCCCGGTGTTCGATGTGCTTATTATTGATGAAGCGTCTAAAACTACGTTTCAGGAGTTCCTGGTGCCGGCAATGCTTGCAAAACGCTGGATTATAGTGGGCGACCCAAAGCAATTGTCTCCGTATGTAGATGATGCCGCTATGGCAACCAATGTTAGGGCGTGCCTTAAGGATGAGGCGGCCCGTAATGCATGTGTTGATGTTTTTATCGCTGACCAAAAGCATCCCAAAAGACGTCGTACAGTTGCAGTTGCTACTGATAACAAAGACACCTGCAAGTACTACGTAGCGCAGGCTCACCACCACAATGTTCCGTTGGTTGATGTTGGAGTAGATGACCAGCTTTCACATGCTTCAATAGTGATAGGTACAGCACAGGATATTGAAAGCAGGGCAAATGAAATTCCATTGGATGTTGCGACAGTTCGAGATAGCGAGTCACGGTTGGAGATGATCCGTCGTCGTGCAGATGCTTGGTTAATACAAACAAAACGTGCTGGTGAAGAAATCCCTCAATGGGAAAAGGAAATATCATGGCGTCTTATTGCCTTATATGCACTTAGGCAGTCAGAGGGTGTCGGTGCAGGTTCTAGTGGTGAAGAGAACAAGACACAAAAAAAACTCAGTAGTGAACTGGAGAGATTGCTGCCTGAAATTGATAGAGGTCAGGTAAAGGAAGAAATAGATCGTGTTAGGCGAGTAGCGCTTCCTTCAGTTTTGGAGGTGCTACGTTACGGCTTTGAGCGCGATCCAAAAGCCAGACAAGGTAGTGCACTTTCCGATGGAATTCCGGATTTAGCGTTGAAGCGCCGGCATGTGCTGCTAAGCATGCAACATCGAATGCACCCAGCCATCGCCGAGTTCTCTCATCAACATATCTACGGCGGGAAGGCACTGTTTACACCAGCACGAATGGAACATGAAAGACAATGGAGTTTTCAACGGTACCGGCATCCAGCAATCTGGCTGGATGTTTATGGTGGCTTCAATGGTCGGTTGAACCGTAACGCTTTGGAGGCTGAAGTCTTAGTTGCAGAAATCGCGGTGTTTAGTGAGTGGGCAAAAGCGAACCCTGCACCGGATGGTAGGCCTTGGGATGTAGCAGTTTTAACTTTTTACAGGGGGCAAGAGAAAGAGATCCGCCAGCATCTTCGAAAATGGACTGCTCAACATCACGCTGTGCGACATTTCACCTCTGGGTCAAAAGCAAGCTCAGATTTGAGTATTGAATTATGTACTGTTGATCGATTTCAGGGGCATGAAGCAGATTTGGTTTTTATTTCTTTAGCGAATGATAAACCGACTAGTTTTCTTCAAAGCCCTAATCGACTCAACGTTGCGTTGACCAGAGCCAGATTCCAGAGGGTGATTGTAGGTAATCGAAAAGCTATGTGTCGTGCAAGGAGGAGCGTGCTGGGTCAGTTGGCTGAGTCAGAACCTTGGGACAAGGCAATGGGCGCCTAAGCAGTGCTATTTATTAGGTGTCGTTATTCCCTGTCGGTGTCTGTGCGGCATGTATAAAGTGAGGTAGATATATTCATGAAAAACAAAGATTCAAAATACAGTCAATCAGAATACGGAAGTATTTCGCTTACGCGAACCGTTACTATTAAGTGTTGGCATGTTATGGGTGAGATAGCAAGGGCTGAAAGGCGAGATGAAATTCACACGGTTCTGCTAAGGGCTAACGAAAATGGCTTTACCACCGCGGAGGACGTAGCGACTCATCTACTGTTTGAGAAAGACGGTCGACGAATGGTTGCTGAAAGACTCCTGCAAATCGCTGTTGTCTATGGCTTACTAGAAGAGTGTGATAGGCAATACAAGCTGACCCAGGCCGGGCAGGAGGCTATTGAGAAAGAATTGATAATGGTTCCGGAGCAGGGTGCCTGGACGATCTGGGCCAGCAATGATCCGTTGCTCAGTAGCCCTGTTATACATATAGATGTATGGAGGGAGCCGAAACTAGCCAATGATGTGAACAGCAAGAAAGGTAAATTTGAGAAACTGCCTGAATGGCTGCATGAAGTGTCGAATAAAGAATGCACAATACTGGTTAAAGGGCATTCGCTGCGAATTCTTAAGCTCGAGCCTCAGGCAGAGGTAATTGATTCACAATCATCTCTTACGTTGGTTTGGTCCGTAGCTAAATCGAATGTGAGGATAACCGGCAGGGTCAGTACCGAAGATACTAATGCTGTTCTGCCTGCCCCATCAATTAGTCACGAACACGTGTGGCTGAAGTTGCTCGAATCTGCTCATCGTGGGGATAGTTGGGATCACGAAAAAGCACTGCTCCGTATTCCCTTTGGGACAACGACACCTGCTGAACTTGAGTCATTCATCGGGGCGGTAGAAGTGGAACGACCGGTAGTTGACGGTTATGGATTATTTGATCACACCACGGTTAATAGCATCCCAATTGATGCTGTTTCAACGGAAGATGCTCAACGCTGGGCAACCGCCAGACTTGATAAAAGAAACAGTTATTAATAAAAATGGTGCATTTCTTTCTTTATTAAAAGATGTAAAAAATATAAATTAATATTTAATAAGTAATGATAAAATTGATATTGATTATTTTGAAAAAATGATAAATTTGTATTTTTATTTTTATATTTAATACAAAAAAATGTATAATAGAGAAGTAGATAAATTTATATAAAAAGTGTTAATAATTTGTTCAGTAGAAACCATTTGTGTTGCAAATAACACTAATAATGCAATGCCAAAAACTAAACTGGGACGCTGTTGATATTTGATTAAGCCGAAAATGGTAGATAAAAATACAATAAGTACGAAATACGATTGAAGAGTCATGATGATCCATTGATAGATTGCATAGCCGCACTCTGTTGTCGCTTCCCATTATCCTCCCTCGGCTCAGGATGTAAAAATGTTGGCCTTCCTGACTTGAGCATCATCTGTGAGAATAAATCTTTACTGTTCTTTTTCACTGACCGTATGTTAGTGCACCAAGAATGGAAGTGGCTAGGGTGTGACACTGTTCGTGCTCGAGTCAGCACCATCATCGGTGACCACCACCAAACTTTCCAACCAATCATTAACGCTCTTAAAGAATATGACCAATCTATGCTTACAGACAATTTCTCAGACACTGCAAAAGCAGGTTCTTGAGCCACTAAAGGCATCTTTTGTTAGTAAAGACGAAGTTATTGATCTTCTTGGTATTACTCTAGTTGCAGGTGAAAATCTTTTTATTTTAGGACCTCCTGGTACAGCTAAAAGTGCTATTGTGAGGGCCCTTAGTCAGCTTGTAGGGGGGAAGACTTTCGAGTATTTGTTGACTCGATTCACTGAGCCGAGTGAGTTGTTTGGTCCATTTGATATTCGCAAACTTAAGGAAGGAGATCTTGAAACTAATACTGAAGGCATGTTGCCCGAGGCGTCGTTCGCCTTCCTTGATGAACTACTAAATGCAAACAGTGCAATTTTGAATAGTTTGCTCAACGTGCTACATGAACGCGTGATGCGACGAGGTAAAGAAGTGAGACAACTACCCCTTTTATGTGCCGTAGGAGCCAGTAATCATTTACCTGAGGATGAGGCTCTGGAGGCTCTATTCGACCGTTTTCTGCTGCGTGTTCGTTGTGGCTACGCTGATGAAAGCCGTTTACAAGAGGTGCTTGAAGCCGGGTGGCAATTGGAAACGAAAAGAGACAAGCCTGCGGTAGCGATTGAGATAGAAGAACTACGCTGGCTCAATGAGCAAATTGCAGAGGTTGACTTGAAGCCGATTTATCCGACTTTATTAGATAGGATTCATCGTATGCGTGAGGCTGGTTTACCTCTTTCAGATCGAAGAGCGGTGAAACTACAGCGCATCATCGCTGCATCAGCTCTACTTTGTGGTAGGATTGAGGCTCAGATTTCAGACCTGTGGGTATTGAGGCACGTATGGGATAATGAGGAACAAATTGAAATGTTACAGGCTTTGGTAGATGAAGTGATTAGCAAGCAAGAAGAGCTGGTTCATAGTCATCCTGGCTCTAGGCATGATGGAACACCTGACCCTGACGTTGTTTCTTCTTTGCTGGATGGCTTTGAAAATCAATTGAATGAACTGACTCAATCAGAGGATTCTGAGTCTGTTTTAGCGGTGATGAAAGATCAGCTTTCGTCTTTATCAGCCCGCATAGAATGGATTAACAACGAGACCTCAAGAGAGCACTTGAAAACACGGATCGATACTATTTGGAATCGTATAGCAGCATGATACCATCCCTCGAAAGTGTGCCTTCCATATTGTATGCAGTGACGAATCGCAGTAGCATTTTAGCATTGGCAAAATTGCGTGGTTATCAGCAAATTGTGGTGACTGAATACCAGGGAAAGATTTGGTTTAAATTACCTCAGAAGTTCAGTACGCAAACTGTTCCTTACCTTCCGTGCATATACTACAGAGAGGTTACTGGAGGCTTGGCAAACACAGATTCGAGGGTGCCTGTCTTGGAGTCTTTACCTGAAAATCTGTTGTGGATGCCGATACAACAATGGTGGAAGCTACATGTTCAGAGCAATGCTCTTCAGCAGTATGTTTTGGATCAGACCAGTCTATGTTTAGTGAGTAGTATTAGGGTGGTTGAGCCTTCAGCGATGTTGGTAAGCCTCGAGCAAGCTCTCGAGTTTGTAAAAGAAGCTTCTGTATTGAGAACAAAAGGTTTGCTAATGGCGGTCAATCAAAAGAAAGAATGCTGGATCGAAGGTAATCTATTACCGAGTGTAAAGGCGAGGTATTTTGAGATTTCAGGTAATGTTGCGACACCATTGGGAAAGACTTGGAGCCCATCTGTAGAGTCCTCTGCAGTTCATGCTAGCATCGGTATTAGTAGAGAGGATCGAGTTGTTTTTTATGAGGGAGGGACGGTGGATGTCATACCTTCTGAAACTTTGATTCCTCTGACTGCGGCGAATCTTAATGCAAGCTGGGAGGCATTTGAAATCAATGATTAAGAGTTATTTTGAGAATTCTCAGCCGACGTTTTGGCTGTTACGTGACGATGCTATTGAGTGGTCGACTGTGGGGGGAACTCTGGCGATGAAAGAAGAGGTGTTGTCTATTATAGAGCATCTAGACGGAGAAGGTGTGCCTGATTTTAACACTATATTGTTTGTGTTGGGGGCGATGGATGAAAAATCGTCTAAGTTAATTCCTCAATTTATAGAGCATTGCATCGTGAAAAAAAGCTTGGGAATCCATGATAACTGGCTCAAGTTGTGGCAAGCTTTCTCTGGCAAACTACAGAAACTAAATCAAGATCCACCGGCTATTGGTCATCCATACTGGAAGGCATATGTGATTGGGAAAATTGGTGAAGTAGTGATCCCTGAAGAGACATTTTCTAAGCACGTAGCTGAGTTTGGGCATGTTTGGCCGATTGAAGAGCAAGAGTTGTTTAAGAGTTCTAATAGTTATCTTCGTTTGCTAACTAAGATGCTATCTGATTGTTTACTCTACGATGGACCTTTAGAAAAAAAGTCTATAGAAATGGCTTATCAAACTGGCCTGCAGGAGCCTCCTGAGCTAGTAGAGATTACAGTGCCTGATTCTACTGGCTCTAGTTTATTAGAACAACTCGAGGTTGATGATTCTATTGAACTACGCGCTTTGGCGGAAGTCGCAAAGGCTATCTATCCAAGTTTTGCGATCAAAGGCAAGAAGTATCAACCTCAAGACATTCCATTGGGAGGTTATGCTGATATAGCGAATAAGGGATCTCTAGAGCGTTTGGTGACTTCTGAACTAGCTCATGACAGTTTGACTCTAGCAGTGAGAATAGTAACGGGTGAGGCAATGTATTTGAAGCGAGAGGCTCCACCTGAAAAGCACTCGCCAGTGAGACATATTTGCATCGATCGTGGGATTCGAACTTGGGGCAAGCGTCGAGTGTTGGTGACCGCTGGGGCCATGGCGATTGCTAGGGCTGGTGAGAATCAAGTGGAAGCTAACTGTGTTCAGACTGCGGAGCTAAATGATCTTGAAGGTTGTGATTTAGAATCGCTTGAAGGTATAGTGGAGCATATGAGTGATGTCTCACGGGCTAGTCAGCCGGGAGGAACTCTAGAACGTTTTAGCCTGTTAAGAGAGGGTCCAGAGGATGAGTGTTATCTGGTAACTTCTAAACATTGTCTCAATGATCCTCATTTCCTGCAGGCGGTTCATCAACATACTTTAGTTAATGAGCTTTTCGTTTTAGCTATCGAAGAGTCAGGCTTAGTAGAACTTTATTTGTATAGTAAATATGGTCAGCGTCAGTTGTTCTCAGTAACCGTTGATTTTGATCAGGTCTTGGCTAAATGCATGAAAGTTGGGGACGGAAAAGAGCGGTCCCCAAAAACGAATAGCCAGTTGAACTACTATGACCATTATCCGCTTCCACTTGCTCTTCCTGGAGTAATCCAACCCAAGAGGTTTATACCTGTTATTCATGGTGGATTTGTTGGTAGAGATAAATGGAAACAACTAGTCTATCATCAGATAGGAAAGAAGGCTCCCTACATACTCCTAGGGGCGGCTCCGACTGGGACCTATCTTTATGCCTATTATCATAAGGAAAAGAAAGCAATATACTTGTTGTCGCACCAGAATAATGACTATCAACTTAGCGTGGTTTACCTTAACGGTCGAGCATTCGAGATTCACTCCATAGAGTTGCCGAAGAGAGCCTCTTATTATTTTGATTTCCTATATATTTATGTGTTGAGCTCAACATTTGTTTACATTTATGATTTAGAAGGGAACAAATTGGCGACAAAAAAAATTACTAGTATTGATCGTTCCGGCCGCTACTTGAATGTTGGTGATGAGTGGTTTCTGGTCGTCTACAATGCGGAAATTAAGCTGATTGCCGCAGCCGCTCACACGAAGGGAGCCACTAATGTCATGAATTGTGAAATCGATGGGAAGGTTCATGTATTGCATTCTAAGGATGGAAAATACTACTTAGACAATCAGTTGGTTTATACCAGTAAGGCTGTTGATCTTGAATTTAAACATTCTTCAAGAGGTAATATCCTATGTGTTGGGGGTGAAATGCTTAGCCTTGAAGGTATGAATATTAATTACCCTTATGGTGTATTTGATCGTTCGGGTGATCTAGATGTATTTGATTATAAATGTAATAGTGGATATGTGGAGTCTACTGTGGTGAAGAACTTTCAGTCTGTAGCTATCGATGGGTGCGGGGATATTGTTTTGTATACTATCAGGAAAGCACCCTTCATAATACGCAAGAATAGTCTGTCGAATTACACCTTTAAGCACTCTGAGTCGCAAACCTATGAAGAGCTTGATAAGTGTAAGTTCCAGCCAATTGAGCTAGATAGCCATCCTGATTGTTTTTCGATCGCAGAGCTTCCCAATGGTTACAATTACATTTTGGACACGCGTGGCTATCTTCATTGTGTTTTTAGAGATGGAACAATGCCTGCAATCACTTTGATGTTAACAACTGGTAAGTTAACCGGTTGGTGTTCTAAATTTGGTGCATTCGGGCTAAAGGAGATGATTAATTGTGACACAGTTTTTAATGAAAATTACCCTGATTCTCTAGAGCATATGTGGAAGGAGGTTGCTTATGATTAAGACGTCACTACCATTGATTCGCATTAACTCTAGTGAACGTGCTCATCAGAAAAATCGATCTACACGAATGTGGATAACGCATTCACCTAGATCATTGATTTGGTTAGAGAGTATCATCGAACTAGTTTTAGATCAACGCTTCACAAAGATCTACCCTAGGATGGTAGATGGTTCAGATATTGCGGTGATTGAAGCATCCGTGAACAGTGAGTTAAAATCACAACATGCTACGCCTTTACAAGAAATTCTCCCCAATGTTTGGATTCCCTTTGATGCAAAACCAAGTATCCCTATAAATCACTCAGATCTCGAACACCTACTGCTAGCTGATATCACGGTTATTCTTCCTAACGATAATTGTATTCATTTAGAAAAGAATAATCACCTTGCAGTTAAAGACCTATTGATAGCTCCTGAGCGGGTTTCAAATCAATGGAGCCATGGTTGTGTGGTGGCACCTATAAAATTCAACATTAAGAGTCTTCACACTCCTAAGCCTCTATCGGTTGATAACTATTTAGATGAAGCAAAGGGTGATATTGGAACTGAATCAATCAGTGATTTGAAGCCTACTCCTAAAGGGATTAATAAGCTATTACCCAAGGGCTTGGTTGGCAATTCGATGATGCGAAAGTCTGTGGGAGTTGGAGGTGCGGTCATTGGAGGTGTTGGTGTTTTTTCTTTGTCTGCTTTTGCTAAATTGTTGAGAATGGGAAGTGAAGATGACAGCTATGGCGGCTCCCTAGATAACTCAGGCCCATACAAGGAAAGCTTTATGGAGAGGTTTGAAAAATGGGTTCAGGGCAAGATTGAAAATCTCAAAGCCAAGCAAGAAAACGAACTCACAAAGTTAATGGATATGTTTAAGGACAATCCTGATGAAGCATTGAAGTATGCCCTTCCTCTTAATGGGCAAGAAGGCCGAGGCCTGAATCCGCCATCTAGCTTCTTAGATCGGCAAAACACGCGTTTTAATATCGATGCTATCTCTGCCAGTGGAGCTGTCTCGCCTTGGGATGTAGGTAATGACAACTACTTTAAACTTAATCAACTCTATCGTGAGGCTGCCAACCGTGAAGTGCAGCTAGGCAATTTTGATCGTGCTGCCTATATTTACGCACAGTTGCTAGGTGATCAACTTTGTGCAGCTCAAGTCTTGGAGCAAGGTGAACGATACCACGAAGCGGCGTTACTCTATCAACGTAACAAATTAGAGCTTGATGCAGCCCGTAATTTTGTCAAATCGGGAGATTTTACCAAAGCTCTGGAGATTTACCAACAGCATAAGAAGCTTGAAGAGATTGCAAAAATTTATATTCAACTCGGTAGAGAAGAGGAAGCGAACAAAGTCTGGCGAAGTGAAATTAATTTATTAATCGAAGATAAGTCCTACGTTCGAGCAGCGGAGATGATGGTCGCAAAATTCGCGGAACATCAACAAGCGATAGCATTACTATCCGCTCAATGGCCAGACTCACCTCAAGGTTTAGACTGTCTCAAACAGGAGATAACGTTGAGGGAACGATATCAATCAGAGGATGAATTGAAGGTGCGAATCGAGTCCTTGCATCAGGAGGGAGTAGGGAATTTCAATTACAATGATTTGAGTATTGTGATAGGCCAATCGTATCACCGGGCGCCAGCTAAATCGATGAAGGAATTCCTAGAGGATCAGATCCGCATTACAACCGCATACAGTATCGCAGACAGAGGAGATGTGGTGTCGAAGAATTTAAGTGTAATGAAATCAATTCAGGCCGACGATTCATTGATGATCAATGACCTATCCAAAATTATTGTTAAACACAAAACGTTTGCTCCGATTATTGAATCGAGCAAGTATCAAGCTAAAGGAAGTCGGGTTGAGGGTGTTACCTTTGTTGGTGCCTCTGAATTACCAAAGCAATATTCATTGATCACAGCAGCTCATTTACCAGATCGTGAATTGTTGATTGTAAGCGAAGGTGAAAAAATTAGCCTGATTGGGATAAGAATAGCTTATAATTACTTATCTGAGCAAAGTAAAACTCCGATAGTCGCCAATATTACGGTACCTCTGGAGCTTAGAGAGGGCAGGGACATAAAATTAATAATTGATAAGCCAAATCAATTGTTACTGGTAAATAAACCACAGGCTCAAATTGAGTGTGTGCGTATTGAAGAAACCTCTTCTAACGGTGAGTATACACTTTGTGGAACAGCGAATAGCAATGAACTGTGTTGCTGCTCAAACTCCTCAGGTCAAATTGTTTCCTTGTGCTATAAAGAAGGTTCTTTCCTTTATCTTACCGTTAAGAATGGTAAAAACATCATTTCGACACATCATCTAGATTCTCTACCTGAGGAGTTCGACCAAAACCTCCTGAAGCAACAGAATGTGCAATCGTTCATCGTTTCACTGGATAAAGCCATCTATTTTGCAGTTGGGCCGCTAATTGGCAGATTTAAAGACGCTGAGACTGAATGGCTCTACGCGGGAGATGATGTGCTAAACGTCTGTGTGACTCCATTGGGAACGAAGCAAAGGGTGGCTGTCACGACAAAGTCGATGCTCATCTGTCTATGGGATTCTATTGCTATGACCGAGGCTGCGAATGTGCCAATAGACCGTCATGTAGATACTATCTTTCTTCCGAGCGGCCTATTGGTATCGCTGTCAGAAAATGGTCAGTCACTTTCAATTAGACGAACGGGATATCAAGGGCATTTCGATGACCCATCTCACTTCCCTGTGCATTCCTCTGCGAAAGGCCCGGCAAAGAAATTGATTCCCTATGGCCGTAATAAATTCATCATCTGCTATAAGGATCAACTCCATCTCTACACGATAAGCGAAGCTTCTTAGTGAGAAATCGTGAGGCCAGGATTCAAGCTTTGATACATAGCGTGAGCTTGTGCCTCGTACGTGGAGCGGCCACGAGAGTCGATGATGCTGGGAAGTAAATCTCCGAACCCATTCGCCTCAGCCACAACAACGTTTAGGAAATCCTGACTGACCATGATGTCAATGCCTAGATACAAGGTATCAGGGTGTGCTCTGGCCACCTTTTCTGCAAGATTTGTTACTTTGCTCCAGTTAGATCCTGCATGCTTAATTAAAGCGTTTATGTCACCTCTAGCGTTGCCCAAGTGTAAGTTTGTTATAGGACCTTTACTCGTTCTCATCACAGCGTGCGTGGCTTGACCTGCTGTTGTGACTACTCTGAGGTCATAGACATGCCCATTAAAGGATGCTTTAGGGAACCATTTTTCAACATAGACTTTTTGATTACATAAAGAATCGATGATGAAGCGAGCCTCTTGAAAGCTTGTGTATTTTCGTATTTTTAGCGTGTTGTAGAGAGAGTCACCCTGTGTTTCTACAGGAGCTTGGATCAATATTTTAGAGCCATTTATATGCACTGCTAAAACTCCTGAAGCGGAGGAACTATGACAAGGCTTTATAAAGTATCGGCCTTTTTTACCACTTTTATCAAGAAAATCGTCGAAGCCGTTTATCAACCCAAGATTAACAGATGTTGGGATTTTTCTAGTGGCTGCAATATCTTTACTCCATCGGTATTTATCAAATAATACTTTGAGGGACGCGGGGGAATTCATTACGACTATTGAATGCTGTGAAAGCCGTCTTGTGAGATCCTCCATGATCTCGCACCATCCATTATACCATTGGTTTTGTAAGCGTATCTGCCCTTTGGAGAATAGAATTTCATCGTTATTAATCGCCTCCACGTTATCGGAGCCAATTTCAATCAGTTTTTTTTCTACCTCCCAGTTTTCTCCAGAAGATTCAATTTTAAGGACATCGCACGTCTCCAAAAGAGAGTTGATCTGGCCTCTATCATTAAGAAATTTTTCCCAGTGAAGAATGGTGACTTCTCCGAACGTTTCTTTTCGCCACGCCTTTTCCATCATGGAGACACGGCGGTTTTCGCTGTTGCCTAAGATAAGTAGTTTCACTCGCTTACAGCAATGTATCTAATTTCTTCACCGTCATCCCAGTCGTCAGGCTCCTCTTTGTTTTCAACATTGACCTTGCAAGGAAGTTTTTGAAGTTGCTGTATAACCTCGTCAGAGAAATAATGATGGTGGAAGTCAATGCTCTCGAGTTTCCCGATTTGAGAACTTTCTAAATATGCCTTAGCCCCAATATCTGACATGTTTCCGAGAGACACATTGAGGTGTTGAAGTTGGTCGATGACTGCCGCACTTGCGATGTCCGGTGCAAATTCATCTGCTTGGTCACTATTACATATACCAAGGCTGGCCAGTTGAG
>JAVCKV010225429.1:0-16025 GCA_032274145.1 Herpochondria borealis | reverse complement strand
CTGACCCGCTGGGGGATTGATCTGGAGAAACATCGCGATTTGGCAAGCGCGCCTAAACCGCGTGGCAATCCCGGCCGTTGGGTCACATCGAAGGACTATCCAGGAGACTTACTACGCAAGGGCAACCAAGGACTGGTGAAGTTTCGGCTGTCTGTGGATGCGACCGGAAGCCCGACCCAGTGTCATATCCAGCAATCGACGCGGCCGGAAGGCTTCGACACTGCTGTATGCAAAGCCCTGATGAAACGTGCTCGCTTTGAACCAGCGATGACGGCTGACGGTGAGGCTATTGCTTCCTATTGGCGGAATACAGTGCGGTTTCAGGTAGGGAGTTAAAAGGCCGAAGCTCAGTAAACTGTGGCGGGTTCGATCCTAAAACAAACTATCCAAGAAGTGGATTGTTACGCCAACCAAACCGCCAACCATAGTCCCGTTGATCCGGATGAATTGGAGATCGCGGCCAACAGCGCCCTCAATTCGGTCGGTGATCGTCTGCGCATCCCAGCGACGGACCGTTTCCGACACCAATTGCACGATCTGGTCGCCGTAGCGGGTGGCGACACCAACCGCGGTGCGCCGTGCGAACCGGTTGATTTGGGTTTGTAGCAATGGGTCTTTGCGTAATGCTTCGCCCAATTCAGCCAAGCTCTCACCGATCTGACCTCCAAGCACAGTGTCTGGATTGCGGGCCATACGGATCATTCCTCCGCGGATACGCTCCCACACGCCTTCCCACCAATCAGCAACGGCTTCGTTCTCGATCAGCTCGTTCTCGATCAGTTTGTTGCAATCCCAGATCGAATTGAATACTTCGCCAATTGCTATGGGTACCGTGGAATGTTGCCGTAGAAATTTCAGGGCATCCTGATCTTCTGCCGGTGTGGGGTCTTCGAGCCAGAATAACTTTACCGGTTCTACTTCTTTGGCAAACTCTGCTGCTTCACGCGGTAGTAATCGATGATGAACATCGTGAAGTATTTTCAAGTCAGGGCCGAAGCGATCGCGAATTTGCATCAAGGCATCAGGCATGTAACGCAGGTAGCGATCGGTATCCCAGATTTCGACGTTGGGTTTAATGCCACTGAAGTCAGTCATGTAGCTGGTTGAGTTTCCCTTCTCTTCAGGCACTGCATAACTTGCTGTTGGCATGCCCGGTATGCCACATTGCACGCGTACCGCTTTGTAGCCATCCTCTACAAAATGGGATATCGAGTCCATCAGGTCATCAAGATCAGACCCGGTGGCGTGTGCATAAACCATCGCGCCTGTACGGCTTTTTCCGCCAAAGAGTTGATAAAGCGGCATATTAGCAAGCTTGCCTTTGATGTCCCACAGGGCCATATCAATGGCACCAAACGCGGCCATGGCAATAGGGCCACGGCGAAAATAGGCACCACGATAGAAATACTGCCAGATATCTTCACTGTTACGTGGGTCCATACCGATCAGGCAGGGGATAAGATAGTCTTGCAAGTAGGTGGCCGGAAGAGTTTCTCTGTTGTTAAGGGTGGCATCTCCCAACCCGACAATGCCTTGATCTGTGATGATCTTGAGCGTGACATAGTTCTTGCCGGGCCCGCCGACAAACACTTTTGCATCAGTTATTTTCATGGCGCTATTTCACGTTTATCTGGTTCAAATCTATGCGACTGTCACTGTACTGCGTTAAAGGTTATAGCCACTGGCCTGATAATACCGCTTGATACAAAGTGCAATGTGATCAGAGGTAAGCTGATTGGCTGATGCATTCATTGAACCGAATTCTCTCGCAGAAAAATACTGAGACACCATGGTTTCTGGAATACTGATGTTGTTCAGGTTCGCGAACAGTTTATCCAGGGCCTGCTTCACTGCGGGTACCGTCCAATAGTAGCGAATGCGATCACTGTAGCTAAAGTGTTTTAGCTGTGTAAGCAGATCGCTGTCACCACGGTAGTAGGGTGTCCAGTGATCGGTGTTTTCATTCATGGCTTGATCAATGGCCACAAGTAAATCAGACCAGTCATTGTCAGTGATTAAGTGCTGTTCAATATTTGCCAGCGCAAAAGCCGCTTCCCGCATCCTGAAGGTGAGTTCCGGCCCGACCTTCAAAAAGAAAAAGTGCTTGTTTACAAGTTCTGCGAGTGCTTCGGTTGGCTGGTAGTCTGTGGAGTGAGCTTCGAATGTCATGTTGTCGATTTCTTTCACCGCTGTCGCCAGATCGCTAGCCTTATCCGGTTCAAAACGATGAATGGCCGTGTGGCTGAAATCAACCCCCGGTTGAGTCACAACGGAAACGATCTTTGGCCAGACGTGCGATAGTCCCTCACGCTCGAATGCTGCCTGATGTGTGTCTATGGTGTCCTTAAGGCGCTGAACACTGGTGACTGAAAGCTCGTCCATATCATCGGTTTCACCACCGGGAATAGGAACTTCTGTCCCGATGATATAAACCAACTCTTCTGCATGCGGTGAATGGCTTTCTGCAATCTTGCATAGTCTGGCCGCACGCTCGGCGACAAGTTCAAACGAGGGGGTCGGTTCTGAACCGCACGCCATTGAGGCATCGAGGTGAATTTTTTTAAAACCCGCGGTTGCGTAATCTTTCACTAATACATCGGCACGTTCCATCGCTTCGGTGGCAGCAAGGTGTTTCCATGGATTTGGTCCCAGATGATCGCCACCGAGGATTATTGATTCAGGGGCCACGCCATATTCTTTAGAAAGCGACTCCATCCAGCCTCGAAAGTCAGAAGCTTTCATGCCCGTGTATCCACCGTCCTGATTAACCTGGTTGCAGGTTGCCTCGATAACAGCGGGTACTTGATAGTCCCGTGCAAATTGAAATACTGATCGCAGCACCTGGTCGTTGGCGGTACAAAAACAAGGCAGCCCAACGCGTTCGCCTGCACGATTTTGTTTGATAAGTGATTTAATATCGATCATGGTGCTTTTTGTCAGTCTACCGTTTTTGCAGGGTTGTTTTTCATAAAGGCTACAATGGTGGCGAGGTCGGAATTACCTTCCATGGGTCCGCGTCTGGTGACAGCGATCGCCCCCGCAGCATTGGCGTATTGGCCACTGGTTTCTACAGAATGCCCCTGTGCGATCATCGCCAGAAAAGTACCGCAGAAGCAGTCGCCCGCGCCAGTCGGGTCAATCTCATCAACGGGGTGACCGTTTAGTTCTAAAGGCTCATTGTTGTTTGTATATATTGTTGAGCCTTTGTCACCACGGGTGAGGGCGATTGTATCAACCCCTGTGATGAGTAGTTTTTCAATTGCCTGCTCTACCGGGTGGTCGGGGTACAGGAATTCAAGATCACTATCACTGGGAAACAAATAGCTGCTTTTCTCGATCAGTTTGATCAGAGCGGTTTTGACCCCTGAATCATCCATCAACTCAGGCCGTGCGTTCGGGTCACAGCTGATCTGGCCACCATGTTCAAGCACCCGGGCCGCGGCATGTTCGATCACGGTGCGTAGTTTCGGGTTGCCGAGTGATGAGCCCGAGACATGCATGATGACTGGTCCCTGCGGTAACACAAACGCACTCTGGTCGATGGCATCTGCAGCTGTGTTGTTAAGGTGAAAGATAAAGGTTCGACTGCCATCTTCAAAATAAGACACAAAAGCGACGCCGGTGGTTTTGTTGTTGATCTGCGCAATGCCGGCTGTCTGCACGCCGTTTGTCTGCAATCGATCAATCAGTCCGTTGCCGAAATTATCTGCCCCCACGCCACCGAAAATTTGCGTGGTGGCACCGACCCTGGCTGCCTGATCAATGCATATGGCCGGGGCGCCACTGGGGTAAGGGCCCGAGTATTCAGCAAGGGCGCGCAATTCACAGCCTTTATCGTGAGAGACAAACTCTACAAGCAATTCGCCAACGGCGATGATGGTGGGGTGTGTCATCGTAGAATAAAGCATACCAGGGCTGTATTGTCTAAGCAGGATACACTCTATTCTACGCAAGCATTGATCACCCTTAAAGGTGTGCGTGAGTTGATAATGGTTCATTTAACTCTGGCGTGCAACAGCACAATACAATAGCAGCGTATTTCGACTGCCTGGACGTCCTGCGCTGGTGAAACGAAAAATCCAGATCACTATGAAATAGTCGGGTGGGGGTGGTATTTTCAGGCGATCGGGCATTAATCTACAATGAGCGCATCAGATGACGGAAAAGCCTATTGTTGAAGTGTTCCTGCTGTGTATATGATAGGGAAAAAGTGTCTTGTCGCGATTGTCGGCACGGTGGTATCTGCCCGTACCTCAATCCAGAGAGTTTCACTCAATCAATAGGTAAGGACTAATAAATAATGGGTTTTTTGAAATGAGTCGCCTGGCTGGTAAAACCGCTTTGATCACTGGCTCGGCTCGTGGCATCGGGAAAGCCTTTGCCAACGCCTATATTCGTGAAGGGGCGAGGGTTTGTATCGCAGATATAAACATGGATGCGGCAGCAACAACAGCTGCCGGGCTTGGTAGTAAAGCCGTCGCAGTTCACATGGATGTGACACAGCAAGCCAGCATAGACTCTGCTATTGCTGAGACAATCGATAAGCTTGGCCATATTGATATTCTAATCAATAACGCTGCTCTATTTACCGCAGCACCGATAGTCGATATCAAACGCGAAGAATACGACAACGTGTTTGCCGTAAATTTTTCTGGATCGCTATTTACGCTGCAGGCTGTCGCCAGGCACATGATTGACCGGGGCCAGGGTGGAAAGATAATTAATATGGCCAGCCAGGCGGGTCGCCGCGGTGAAGGATTGGTTGCTGTTTACTGTGCCACTAAAGCGGCAATTATCTCTCTTACCCAGTCAGCAGGAATGGACCTCATTAAGTACGGCATAAATGTCAATGCAATATCACCGGGTGTCGTTGACGGTGATCACTGGGATGGTGTGGATGCTCTTTTTGCCAGATTCGAGAACAAAGCCCCGGGGCAAAAGAAAAAGGAAGTTGGCGAGGCGGTGCCTTTTGGGCGCATGGGTGTGGCTGAAGATCTTACCGGTATGGCGGTGTTTTTAGCTTCCAGCGATGCTGACTACGTGGTGTCTCAAACATACAATGTCGATGGCGGACAATGGATGAGTTAGCACGGTGAAAGCTGTCATAGGTTAAAACGCAACATCTTCGTTACAGTGGCGTTCGAAAATATAGCCTGCCGGTGGTCGAAACCAGACTGGAACGGATTAAGCAATCGACGTAGTGGCGATACAAATCACTTGCCAGAGCCAAATGCTTTAGTGATGATTTTGAGCAAGCGCTGAATAGTCTTTGGGGGATTGGAACAGCCGGTACCATAGGACAGCATTTGTGTTGAGACGTACCATTATCTGACCTTTTCGGGCCATGGTTAGACGTCATTTCCTGTTGATCTGGACTTTTACTTGCTGTTTCGTAAAACCATCGCTAGACTCATGTTTGAGGCACAGCGACTCGGAGTCCTGGTGTAGTTTTGATTGATGCAGTTTCTCGCGGGTTCGTAATCGCTATGTTGTCTGGCGGCTGCTGTAGGGGGCTGGTTAACTAAATAAAAGTGTAAACAGCTTCCGGCGTGAACAGCTTCCAGGGTAACAAACGATTTACACTTCGGCGTTGTCTCGGTGCCGGCAGCATGGGCGTGGTGTACGAAGCACAGGACAACGATCGCGACACAATAGTTGCCCTGAAAACCCTCCAGAAACTAGAGCCACGTGAGATCTACCTCTTTAAGCAGGAGTTTCGCGGACTAACTGATATCGTGCATGAGAACCTGGTTCCACTGTACGAAATGATCTCCGACGGTGAACACTGGTTTTTCACTATGGAGTCCATAACCGGCGGTGTGGACATAGTGTCTTACGTTCGTGCTGAAGCGGATCAGCAATTGACGGACGGGGATTCAGTGCCGTCTGCAAATGAAACTGTAATTCGACTACCAACTGCAGTGGAACCTGAAGACTTTGACGCTGCCAACCAACAACCTCGTGGTGCCTTAGCAAACCCCCCGGATTCAGACCGGGTTGCCGGACCGGATGATCTGACGGTCGTCAATGAAGATTATCCCGGTGACCGCGATTCTTTGCGTCCACAAAGCATTGGCGATAACTCGCAGAACGGATCGAAGGCGTCGTCAGCGGTATACATAAAGAGCCCGGCTCCGGCACTGAATTACGATCGATTACAGAGTTGTCTGTTGCAAATAGCGGATGGTATCAGCGTTTTGCATCGTGCAGGCAAGCTGCATCGTGATCTGAAACCCGCCAACACGCTGGTGCGGCCGGATGGTCAGGTCGTACTGCTGGATTTTGGCCTGATCGCAGAAATGACCCAAAGAGTACAGCCACGAGAAGATTCGGCACCTGTTTTGCCAAAATCTGATCAGCTATCTCACGACGGGACTGATGCCATCATCGTTGGCACAGTGAGTTATATGTCGCCGGAACAGGCGGGTGCGCTGCTGCTTCTGCCGGCATCAGACTGGTACGCTTTCGGCGTGATTCTGTTCAAGATGCTGACAGACCGATTGCCTTTTTCCGGCAGTCCGATTGAAATTCTGGAACAAAAACGCGAGCACGAAGCACCTGCGCCATCAGCTTTCTGTACCGGCATTCCCGAACACCTTGATGCGCTTTGTGTTGATTTATTAAAAATCGATCCTTCACAGCGCCCGGGAGAAGCGCAAATCCGTTCCCGACTTTCCGGTCAGCAAGAGACAGGCACTGCCAGCCTCGATCCTGTAAACAGACAGCTACCGTTTGTCGGCCGCCACCGTGAAATTCAAGAATTGGAAAATGCCTTTAACCGGGTGGCGAGCGGTGAGGCCGTCGTTTTTCGCTTACATGGCAGATCAGGTGCTGGCAAAAGTGCTTTAACCCAGTGTTTTTTGAGCAGTAGTTCAGTCGAACAAACAGCCACTCTAATTAGCGGCCGATGCTACGAACAGGAATCAGTACCCTATAAGGCGATTGACAGCGTTATTGATGCATTGACCCGGTTTCTGATTAAATTGCCCGACGCCGAAGTAGAAAAATTACTCCCCGGGAATGTTGCCAGTCTGGCCAGAATCTTTCCGGTTCTGAATCGAGTGCCGACAATCAGTGAGCTTTCCCGTAACGCCACCCCGATGCCCGATTTGCTGGAACTTCGAAATCGGGCATTCGAGGCGTTTAAGCAATTATTGTTTCGCATCGGGCAGGACTCTCCAGTGATCATGAGCATCGATGATTTGCAATGGGGCGATGTTGATAGCGCAGCACTATTGGCACAATTGATTCAGGAGCCGTCAGCGCCCCGATTACTTTTGCTATTGGCCTATCGCAGCGAATATCGACAGAGCAGTGATTGCCTGCGCGAACTCCAGTCGCTGGTTGAATCGAATCCCGATGCAAATTTGATGGAACTCGAAGTGGGTCCTTTGCCGCCTGCACAGTCCAACGAACTGATCACAACACTGATTGGTGGTGACCGTGCGGACTTGTTACCGAGGCTGGACTGGATACGGCAGGAGGCCGAAGGCAGTACTTATTTTCTTTATGAGTTGGTCAGGTTTCTTAAAGCCGGGTTGGACGCCAGCGTGCTCGACACGATTACACTCGATGACGTGATATGGCAGCGGGTACAGCGGCTGGCGAAAAAGCCACTGACACTACTCGAAGTAATTTCTGTATCCGGCCAGCCGATTCGTTTGCGTAACGCACAGGAGGCTACCGTTATTGAATCGCTTCCACCTCACATTGTTACTCAACTACGCAGTGAGAATCTGGCACGCACCACCGGCCCGTCACTGGAGGATCAGATCGAAGTATTTCACGACAGAATTCGTGAGTGCATTGTCGCTAGATTGCCAGTGCAAACCCGTACGCTTTGGCATCGCAGGCTCGCCTCATCGCTGGAAAAGTCCGGAGATTGTGACGCCGATACGCTGGCTGTGCACTATGATCGTGCGGGCGATCGCACCAAGGCAAGTCACTACTACATGAAAGCAGCAGGCCGCGCTGCTGAAGTGCTTGCTTTTGATCGGGCCGAAGCGCTTTACCACAAGGCTGTGGACGCTGCAGAAGGTGCTGTTGCCAAAGCAGAAGTACAGGAAGCACTGATTCATTTCTACACAGATATGACTCGTTTTGAAGACGCTTATGCACTGGCTCGCGAAGCAATGCAACCCTTTGGCGTTCAATTACCCGCGCGTTTCATACCACCGCTTTTTCTGATTGATTTTATTAAGTCGAAACTGCTGCTGCGCAGGTTCAAAAAGGCGGACTTACTCGACTTACCGGCGAACTCTGATGAGAGACAGGTCTGGGTAGTCCGGTTGGGCACGGCCTGCGCAAAGGCGGCCTATCAGATCCGACCGGAACTTTGTGTTGCACTATGTACCCGGCTGGTGAATTTGTGTTTGAAGCACGGTAATACCCCTGACTGTGCTGTGAGCTACATGGCTTACGGGGCTATCTTCCATGGTGGCGTCATGGGTTTGCATCAGTCCGGCTCTGATTACGGCAGGGTCTCCCTGGATCTTGTTGAGAAATACGAGTGTGATAAACAACGAGCAGAGGTTAACTTTGTCGTTGGTTACTTTAGCACCTCCTGGTTAAAGCCCGCGACCGAAGCAGAAAAATTGTGGCGGATCGCCTATGACTCCGGAATGCAGACCAACGATCTGTTTCATACCGGATGCGCCAGTGCTGCCACGATAATGAGTTATTTCATGCGCGGTGTACCGATGGATCAGATACTGACAAAATCGGATGAGTACCTTGAATTTCTTCAACGTGCACAATTGAGTGAACCGATCGGATGTCTGCAGGTTGTCAGGCAAACTATTCGCAACCTTCGCGGGCAGACAAACGATCACACCAGCTTCAGTGACGACGACTTTAACGAAAATAGCTATCTTGAAGAGCTTGCCTCGTACGGCTCACGTCATCTTGCACACTACTACTATGTCAACAAAATGCAGGTGATGTATCTATGGAAAAATTACACTAAAGCACAAGAGGTTGGGCAAACTTCCGCTTCGTACTTGCGTGATTCACCCGGTATGTTGCATAGCGCGGAACATCACTTTTATAACGCATTGATACAAGCCGCACTGTTGCGCGACCCGGCAACCAGGAGTCAAGCCTCAGCACGAGTACTTGCCAATACACAGAAAAAATTCCATAAGTGGGCATCAATGAATGAACACAACTTTCTCCACAAAGAACGCTTGATCGCTGCAGAGCTCTCGCGATCAAAGGGGAAAACGGAAAAAGCGATAGTGCAATATGATGAAGCCATCAAGGCTGCCGATCAATTCGGTTATATTCAAGTCGCAGGATTGGCTAACGAATTGGCTGCGCAGTTATTGCTGGAAACTGGCAATAAAGATCGCGCTGCCGAGTATCTGCTTGCGGCGAAAAAGTATTACCACCGGTGGGGGGCGACTGAGTATAGCGAGTCTTTATAAATATGTTAGCTCTTTGATCTGACGATCAATCTGTAAAGGTAGAACAGGCCTGACCCCGTGTTGTACTAATCGGGCCCTATTATCGGAAATGCTTTTATAGCGGTACATAAAGCTTAGATATTGTGAGTACTCAAGCCTCTTAGCCACTGAGATTCCAGCCCGTCAGTGTCTGGTAAAAGACTGACTAACCTGGCAGCCACTTTTAGAAAAGAAGTAAACACAGCTCAAAGAACCGCTGTGCAATTCAGTGAATACAAACCCACAAGGGTTTCGATAATTTATTCCGTAATTTCTGGTGGCTGACCAGTAACCCGGTGAGGTTTGTTGTTAAGCCACTTTCGTTGATCCAGGCACGGACTACTGACGACTGATGGGTGTGATCGTAAATTCAAGGCGGTTACTCCCACGCAGGCAGACCACAACAACCGGCTTCCCGACCCGCACCGCATCCAAGGCGTAGGTGTAATCATAGATGTTGGTAATTTCGCGCCCGGCAAACTTAACAATAACATCACCAGCTTCAATGCCAGCCTCTGCCGCCGGACCGCCCGCGACCACGCCACTCAGCAACAATCCGGCAACATCAGTGGCATAGTCTGGAATGGTGCCAGTGTAGGCACGTACCGTGTCCCGGTCACCGGTCGATTGACGGCTGCGCTGAACTTCAACGTATGACGGTGATGACTCCAGCTTGCCGATCTCGAGTGTCAGTTGTGTGGCAAATTCGACAATGCGTTCTAAACCTGCGTAGTTCACTTTATCGGCGGTGTCGCCGGGGCGATGATAGTCATCATGTGTGCCGGTGAAGAAACTGACAACAGGAACACCGGCCTGGTACAACTGGGCAGCATCGGTTGGCAAGTAGGGGTCAGACTGAAGCTGAAGGTCAAAGTCTGACGCTGTGTTTATCTGTTTCAACATGGCCGGCCAGCGTTCGCTTGAACCCACCCCCTGGAGGTTGAGTCGATTGTTGCGTAACCGGCCCACCATATCGAAATTCAGATAACCATAGTATTGCTCTAACGATTCAGCAGCCTGATCGACGAAGTGACTTGAGCCCAGTAAGCCCAACTCTTCGCCTGACCAGAACGCCAGCACGGTGTCGGGGCGCACATCTTCGTTTGCCAGTTGTCGACCAACGTCCAATACGACGGCAACACCGGAGGCATTGTCATCAGCACCTGGATGGATATGCCCGACTTCATCTATACCGGCACGTGAATTACCGTGTTGGCCATGACCCAGGTGATCGTAGTGGGCACCGAGCATGATCCGCCCTGTGTTGCCTGCTGCTTTACCGGGCAAATACGCGACAACATTTCTTCCTGATCTGCGCTCACGTTGTAATCGCGTGTCAATGGTCAGTGTCAGGTTTGGTAACGCGAAGCCGCCAACGTGCGGGTTGCCTTCATCGAGGGATTTCTGCGCCGCATACAGCCCACCTTCAACTTCTGAAAATAGTTGTGACGCTACTTCGTCACTGATACTGGCGGCTACTATGCCTGAGCCTGCCAAGGCTGCGTCGAAGCTTAGACCGATGGTCTTGCCTGCATTCGCAGAACGCGGACCAGAGACAACAAGAATTCCAATTGCACCATGCTCACGCGCTTGTAATGCCTTGTAACGCAGTCCGCTGTAGCGACTGAGTTCTGCTCGAAGATCTCCATCGACATCTTCTGGTGAATATCGAAGCACAATGACAATTTTGTCTTTTACATCAAGGCCGAAATAGCTGTCATAACCGAACTCTTCGCTCTCTGGCACTTTAAGTCCGTAGCCTGCAAAGACCACTTCGCCTGTGACCGTGGCATTGTGTGAAAATGAAAGTGCACGAATGTCTTCGACGCCGGTCCAGCGTTGTTGGCCTTCGGGGTGCTTTAGAATCACTGAAGAGCCAGCGTCATTGATACCAGCGGTAAAGTCGAAAGGCTGCAGCATAGACTGATGCCCCGGTAACGGCACCGCGCCCAACGTCTCGAGCTGATCGACAATGTAATCGGCTGCCGCCCGTGCACCTGGCGAACCCGTTGCTCTCCCCGCAAACCCGGCAGAGCTAAGCTTGCGTACGTCGGCTTCTACTGACGATTGCTGTGCGAATGACGTCTGCACCAATACCCCGGCCAAAACAAGTATGGCTACTTGATTCCAGATGATTGACATATTGCTTCCGGGTTATTTTCCAACGCTTTTAACGATCGCATCACTGGTGTCATGAGGGATACGACAATAATACCTATTCCGTAACAACCTTTATTTACGGTGATGATTACCGACTGCCCGAACTCCTGCATCGCCATTGTAAGCTGCGGCAGGCGTGGGCTCGAGTGATATTCTAAATATTGTGTTACTCGCATAGGTGCCGGTGTTAGGCACTAGCGCGTAGGGGAAGAATGCAGCAATCCCGCCGTAGAAATGGCCAACCACTGTTTTTTCTTCTACAGCGCTCAGTTTTATCACCCCATTGTCATAAGCTTTACCGTTGGCTATCAATTCCGGATTGATGATGAAGTTTGCGCTTGTGCCGAAATTATTCAATGTTGCGGTGTTGAATTTCTGATAGGGAGGTAAAAGGTTTTTCTGGATCACCTCCGGCACATCAACCTGGGGAAGGGGGTCTGGCAAAATGAACTGCTGGTACTCACCTGAGGCATGCTGCACCATTGTGGTTATATCACTGATGAAGGGCACGCCATCTGCTCGATTTTGATCAACAACCAGGTTGAATACTTCGCTCTGTTGGTCAGTCTGGTGAAAATAGTGTTCACTTAGACCACCGTAGAATGTGTGATAAACGGCGCTGTTGGTATCATCAAAAACCGACACAACCGGGCATTGATACTGGCTGAACTTCTGCAATACCGCACTATCGACGAACGCCGAGGGTGCACCTTCGTTGTCATAGATATAGATGGGCTCACCATATCCGGTGGTTTTCCCGACCTGGAAGACACCCCCGAAAGCAGCGACTCTGGGTTCTGCTGTTTTAGGATCAATATCATCCACGATCACACCATCACGGCGATGATAGGGCCGTGACGGATCAGACGAGGGCGGTAACACGCCATAACTCAGAATATCAACGCTACCTGGTTTGAGTGTGAAAACCCGTACCTCTTCGGTGTACTTTTGCACAAAGAGCGGACGGCCATCACTGCCTGATCCAAACGCGTGATAATCACCTTTGAAATATTGGCCGAAGATCAGGTAGAACCGCCCATTAGTACGTCTGAGTTCGCCGCCTGTTACCGCAAATCTTGTATCAGTTGACTGGATAAGCAACTTCTCTAATTGCTTTAACTTTTCATTTTTACTGAGGTCAGACATCACCAGTGACATCGTCTTTTCTACCGGCACTCTTATCAATGACTCAAATGTGGTCATGCCATCGGTTTCGCTGTCCCAGCCGTAGCCGCCTGCTACATACAGATTGCCTTCGTGCTGATCGAAAAAAGCGGGCTGGTTTGTCGCTGCCAGAGGATCGGCTAGCTTTGCCGGAAGCCCGTCCAGGTCTAATTTCCAATGGCTGCCATCGGCAGGATCGATAACCCACAGTGCTCTGTTGGCTTGTTTTACCGGAAAATTGTTCGCGGGCGCAGGAAAAAAAGTATGCAACCCTTGTGTTCGGCCGCCAAGCAATAGCCACTTTCCTTTATGTGACGCGATAACCGACGACTGCATTCCCGGTAGCGCTTCGGTGTCTGTATCGAATGTCAGCGGTTCTATAGAAAGCGTAAATGGGATAGCATTCGGCATCAAAGCCACCTCTTCCCATATCACTTCAGGCAGCGGCGCTTCAAATTCTGCACTGTTGGAAGCCAACAGAAGGTTATCCGTTCCTGACTGGATTGACTGAGTGGTGCTCAAATCAGAGTGGTTGACATTCCCGGCTGCAAATACCAGGTGAGTACCTGAGAAGATCATGCAAAGTACTGCTGCAGTGGCCACTCTGAACGGGTAAATCGTAGAATCGATCATTTGTCTTCCTTGTTGAAGTCGTTGCAAGGGCGGGGACATATTGCTGTGGTAGCCGCGTTACGATGAACAGAAGGCGCCGGTGCAGGTTTGCCCCATGCGATAGTGCCGATGGTTAACCGGATACCATCGCAAAACAGCCAACACTCATTGATCACCACTAAAATAGCTGTTCTGAATGAAGTTCAGTATTGTGCGAATTTTGGCTGGTGAAAGATCTCGCGTTAACGGCATAAACCGCGAATCGGTTTCCGGGTCTACAGAAAACAGGAAGGGAATCACTCCGCCAGTGATGCGATCCAGCACCTTGTAGCCTTGCGGTACCCCGAAGAAGGGACTATTCGGTTCGTTAGTACCGGGTGGGAAAAACGGCGGTGTGGAAGCATACAGTGTAAAGGCGGTTTGATCGGTAAGATCTATTTTGTGTTTCATCGCCGGAAACAGCTTCATATAGGGCGCCATCATTGCGCGTACGTCTTCCCAGACGGGCTCATCTTTTACTGCGTAGTCTGACCACGCAATACAGGAGATCTGTTGTTCCTGCGCGGCTGCCGCTACGAGTAGATCGGGAGTGCTCTGTGTCGCTTTATCGTAAACGACAATATAGTAAAGCTGTCCATCGAGTTCGATCGTGCGATAACCCGGATCCTTCAGAACGGTCAATTCAACTTGTGCAAAACCGTGGCTATCTGTTGTACCGATTTCAGCAGTCAACGCACCATTTGCCTGATCGGTGTTGCCCTGGTATCCGGGTGGCACCGTGATACCTTTTGTCTTGCCAGTGACCGAGACGACTTGCAACGACAGCTGCCGGTCTGCAAGTGGTTTACCCCATTGCGTGACATGCACGTTACAGACTTCCTTTGTGCCCGTTGCGCCGGGCATTCTGATCACCCGTCCATCGCCGGTAACCTGAGTCATCGTTGATGAACCGGTTTTGATCGGTACATCGACAAAACGCGTATCAACGGCAAACGACAAACCGTGTTCGGCTTCATTCAGAACACGCTGCGGGCCTATGTCAGTTCTACTGGTTGTCAGCGCCAGCGGACTGCTCGTCATAGCCTCTACCTGAGCATCTGTCAGTGCTACTTCACAGATACCACCGCTATTTTCGTAGAGAAAATCCGAGAAATGAACTGCCCCGAGTGTGTCTCCGGTATTGGCATTAACTGCATTCACTTGCCCAAGATCGACAAAGGGATCGGAAACCCCCGTTTTACAAATACTGTTGGAAAGATCAATGATCAGTTTTCTGCGATTTTCGTCCAGCTTGAATGGCGCGTCGTAGAAGTGCGGTACATACCATTCTGTCGGTTTGTCTCCGTCCCCCTTGGGTAACTTGCGCGCGGTCAACCAGCGATTCCCCGGACAATGAAAAGGTTCGTTTTTTTTGTGTGGACCCATCACGCCGATAAACCTGCCTGTGCAGAATTTTTCGTTGATGCGATTATTTATATAGGCATCCATAACGAAGTTAAACGACAAAATAATGCAGTTATCTATCTCTTCACATTCAGTGCGTAGCTGCTGCAGAATTTGCGATTGCGATTTTGGCCAGTTGGCAGTTGGCACTCGAACAACGGTTCTATAGACGCCTCTGGCGTATGAGTCACCACCATAGCTTCCGCCAGTGGTATATTGATCGTAAGGGCCATACCCGCGAGTGGGCAGCACTGATGTAAATTGCAGTCCGTTGAGTGATGACTGATCCATTGCCCCCGTCAGTTCACTTTTGTCACTGAACTCGATCTTCAGCGTCATACCGTAAATCGTTGGCACGTTCTGCTGATATACATCCAGATCGGCGATCTTTGCAGGCGTTGGACTGTCGGTGCTGGATACCGCTGCACCTAGTATTATGTCTTCGGTTGTATTGTTGCCAGAGACATCCAACGCTGACCGAATCGAGCAATTCATCAGCTTGAATTCATGCTTGCCATCAGGCTCCTGCCACGGTGCAGGGCGCGTGCAGTCGGGCTCGTAGTGCGCCGGATCATTATCGATGGTTGACGGGTCTGTAAAATACTGACCACTGATTGCTATTCTTGGCAGATCCAGATAACTCATAATCCCTCATTTCCAGGTTGGAATCCGTGCCCGCATGTGGCGACTTTAACGAATGGGGTGCCAACAACTCATAACAAGACAGCACACCTTGAGTCTACCTTCATTCCTTGTATCTGCATAGGCGCTTGCGCGACGTCTGTGAAAACAGCAGTGCGTCTTATTATTATCCCGCACTTACGTACTTTTGCGTTCTTTTTTACCCTTTATAACGCGCTTCACCGATTTACTGAATTTTTTGTCCCGCTTGCGAGCTTCAGCTACGGATTGGGTGTTGTGTAAGTCTTCTCTTTGTAGCTTACGCCAGCGCGCCAATCGATCAGCATCCAGTACACCGTTTGAAATAGCTTCTTGAACGGCGCAACCCGGCTCGTTCTGGTGTTGGCAGTTAGAATATCGACAAAGCATGGCCGTTTGGACGATTTCATCAAACACGGCGGTAATGCCATCGGCGTTATCATGTAAGCGCAAGGCTCGCATACCTGGTGTATCGATTACCCAGCCACCGTTCTTGATTGATTTAAGAGAACGATAAGTGGTGGTGTGTCTGCCCTTGGCATC
>JAVCKV010225318.1:0-16027 GCA_032274145.1 Herpochondria borealis | reverse complement strand
GCTTGACCTTCTCGAAGACGGTTGCTCCAACCTTCTAGAACGGCTCAAGACTCAACAAAAATAACTTCGCTCAAACTATTGATTCCGCCATAAAATATCAACCAAGGGTTACCTCATCTTCAGTTTCTGCCAGAAAGTAAACACGAGGATGAACGATACAGCACTAATTGCACCATAGATGAAAGCTTGGCCCATGTGACCGTAGATTATCTCACCAGTTGCAAAAAGTGCAGTGTATACACCAGCAGAAGAGAACAATGTGCAAAGAATACCTGTTGGCACATCCCAAACAGTTTCTGTAGCTAGTTCCTCTTCTGTCATCTGAGCTCTTACTTTAGACCAACCTGGACCACCAGGCTGCACCTTAGCATAGAATTTCTTAAGGCGTTCGGTATTTGTCGGTTTAGTGAAAATTGTCGCGACAATCCAGATCACAGTCGTCAGTAATGCTGCCACTAACATGATTTGCCACTCGTTTTCTTTCATGAATTGCTCTCCATATTGATCAGCCATCATGAACTCCTTGTAGTAAGAAATCACAAGAGCTGAAACCATAGCAACAATTTCAGACACAGCACTTACTCTCCACCAGAACCAGCGAAGAATATACACTGGCCCAGTTCCAGCTCCAATAAGAAGAAGGATTTTAAATGCCTGTCCTGCATCAGTAAGAATGAGACCTAATACTGATCCCATCACGAGCATCACCACAGTGGCAACACGACCCATATTCACCAAGGCTTTTGCTGAGGCTTCTTTGTTAACAAAACGTGCGTAGAAGTCATTCACTAGGTAGGAAGCACCTAGGTTCACTTGAGTTGACATCGTTGACATGAATGCCGCGATAAGTGAGGCCGCAACAAGCCCTAGAAGAACTGGTGGCAACTGCGCAATCATGGCTGGATAACCTAAGTCATGCCCCAACTTGTCCAATGACACGGTATTGGCCAAATACATATGAACGAGTGATTCTTTTGCAACAGGGTCAGCTTGTTTATCAGCGACTTTATATTCTTTAGTATCAGCATCCCACGATGCGTCATGCCAAATGTAAGCCAATGCTTTAAGCTCAATGGCATCCTTGTGATCATTCGCTAGTTTGACTAGGCGTTGGACATCCTTCATCTTTTCCTCAGCCGCAGCTTTTTTGTCGCCTTGAGCCGCAGCAACAGCTTTCACAGCCTTTTCTTCAGAACGAGATAGAGCGGCAATCATTGCTGGGTAGGCATCAGCTGGCAATTCCTTGAGGATTTTAGCCTTCGTTTCCTCCTTAACAGGCAGGTGACCACTCTTCTTGTAGTCTCTGTCGATTTTCATCGGCACAAGAACAATAGAGGCTAGGGCTATAATAATCCATGGCCACGGACGTAGAGCATAGTGAGCAATGTTGAAGAACAGAGTTGCACCAATTGCATTTTTCTCATCTTTGGCTGCAAGCATGCGCTGCACAATATAACCACCACCACCAGGCTCAGCACCAGGGTAATAAGTAGCCCACCATGTTACAGCTAGAGGAATCAAAATAACTGGGATCCAGCTACTAGGATCTGAAAAATCAGGGAATAGACTTTCTTTACCAGCAACTTGAGCATGAGCGAGGATTGTATCAATACCACCCACACTATCTAAATTAACGATATAGAAAACAGCCCAAATAGAGCCGACCATCGCCAGGATAAATTGCACAAAGTCGGTCCAAATCACGCCTTTAAGCCCACCTAATGATGAATAAACAAGAGTTACTAATCCGGCAACAAGCAGAGTTAACCAGCCAGGAACATCCATCACAATTTCTCCAAATTTGACAACAGCCAAGCTCACAGTACCCATAACAAGCACATTGAACACTAAGCCTAAGTAAAGCGAACGAAACCCACGCAAAAATACAGCAGATTTACCCTCATAACGCATCTCATAAAATTCAACATCTGTTAAAACTTCCGAGCGCCTCCACAGTTTAGCGAAAACAAACACTGTTAACATACCTGAAAGAAGGAATCCCCACCATCCCCAGTTTCCACTGACTCCGCTTTCACGGACAAGGCCGGCTACTAGGTTTGGAGTATCAGTAGAGAAGGTGGTTGCTACCATGGAGACTCCAAGGAGCCACCAAGGCATACTACGCCCACCAAGGAAAAATTCCTCTGAGCTTTTACCCGCGGACTTTGACGCCCATAGGCCGATGCCTAAGGACACGATGAAGAACGCTCCAATAATGGCCCAGTCATGAATGACTAGACTCGATTCTGCTAATATGTTCATATTTACAAGTGTTGTGTGAGGGTCGGTCTCGCTGAGCCTAAGAAGCAAAAATTATCGTGCCAACAACTTAAAATGCCGCCGATGGCAATTTACCCGAAGTATTCAGGTTCATTGCCTGACTTCCATTTGATATTACAGCCAGTGGCAGGTTTCACATCTCCAGAATAGGCTTCACCTTTAAGCATTTGAGCGACAGCGTCCTTGAGGCAATCACCCGTGGCGTCGCCAGAATTTGGACGCGAATCGTCAAATTGCCCAGCATAGTAAAGTCTTTCAGCCGAATCGAACAGGAAGAAGTCTGGTGTGCAAGCAGCGGAATATGCCTTAGCCACTTCTTGGCTCGCATCATAAAGGTACGGGAAATTCCAAGTTGAAGCATCGGCAAACTCAAGCATTTTCATAGGACCGTCCTGTGGGTAGTTCTCCACATCATTAGCAGAAATCGCCACGGTGTTGACTCCTTGCACAGCAATTTCATCAGCCAATACACCCATTTGCTCAGCTAAATGCACCACGTATGGGCAATGGTTACAAGCGAACACAATTAATGTGCCTTTTGAACCACGCAGGTCTGCGAGAGCTACTTCTTTACCCGACCTTGGATCCGGTAGAGTAAAATCCGGAGACTTAGCTCCAGCCGACAAAATAAAAGTAGAAGGAACAAGTGCCATAACGCCGCCAGAATACGTAGCTCGCTTCAGGATGCAATGCTATTTTTACCCCACATCAATGTGCTAGAAAAACAAAAGTCGTAGTGAAGCCAATAAAGTAAAGACCACTATCAAATTCTCAATAATCGTCGCGGAACCTTCTGCAACAATGTTTTTACACTCCAAACCCCTAATATAATCGCTGGAATAGCGATCGCATTCACCATAAGCAATATCACGACACCCTCCACAGCGTGCACCGAAGACAAATTCTTATTTATAAATATGTGATGAGCAAAAGCGAAATCGACATAGCCCACCTTTTAGGTTACTAGGGCAAATTGGGAGCCAATTTAAACACCATATTCTGTAAGCTGATTACCCCCCTCTTGGTATTGCGGAACCTAACATAGCGGGCAACTCGATCAACATCGAACCACTCTTCACCTTTGTTCGCCATCTGCCCATTGGACTTCACCACTACCTCCCACGTCTTACCATCATTAGAAACCAACACAACGAGGTTATCCCCCTGATAATAATGCCCTGGCCGCTTCAGTAACCTTATGCGGCGAATGCTCTTGCGTTCAAGAAGGTCAGCCTGGATCCACGCCTCACCAGTAGGCTTGTTTGTAGTATGAATATTTGGCTTTTTTCTAGACCCCTCTACCTTAGTCAACTCCTCCATCCTATTATAGGTATCGCCCTTGTACCTGCACGACTGAGTCACTTTGATTTCTCCCGTATAGATACCATCTTCACGTACATCCTCATCTGGAATTTTGATATCAGGAATCGAAACAGCAAGATTATCAAGATGTGCGTTAGCTGGGCCGTCTTCACTAGTCCCCAGAATGATAAGCCTAGAAACTTCGTAACCGAAAGCATGAAGTTTCTTGACCTTCTGGTAATTCAGGTCCTTTCCCATACTTCCATTTTCCCTAGCCGGAACTGAAATACTAAACTTGCCCAACAAATTTTTACCCTCAAGGTCACCGAAAGCTGCGATCTTAATCTCAGATGCGTTGGGAAAATGGTTTGCCACATCAAAACTGTCCACTCGAACCGGGTGACTAAAATCGATTGCCATAGGGGTTTTAGACCTCCCTTTGAATTGGAATAGGCTCCAGTTATCATCGACGAAAAAAGATCCCACCTCGCTGTACTTGATCGTGACCTTATTTTTCTTCAAGGGCTGAAAATTTGAAGAAACTAGTTTCATATTTTCTAATACATTCTGTGAATCGAAACTTAACTTAACAAGGCCTTTTTTCTTAACTCCTCCATTCTTCTGTACCGGTGGTTTTTGCGGCGTGTCATTCTTAGCTACGGCACTCGCCGTAACTTTAAGCTGTGCTGGAGGGTCACCTCCTGATTTGTTAGGGTTTATGTTAAAGGGTGTTTTATCTGAGGTAAGGGATTTATCCTTTGCAATATCCAACCCATTGTTAGATGCAAGAAGATCCTTGCCTGAACCGTTGTTCTCTATTTGATCCTTATTGCCAGAGCCCACTTGGCTTCTCTTGTCGCCTTCTCCCTTATCTTGCTTATCAGGCCCTGTATTCCTAATAGCAATCTCACCTTTATCATCAGGAGAGTTCCCTTGATCACTAGAGTTAGACATCTGTTTGACTTCCTCTTCCTGAGCCTGCATTCCACCTATTTTAGTATAACCGGCAATATCTACTACCTTCCCTATACCTTCATTTTCAACACTGCTCTTGACCAACTGAACCACGACGATGGACAGAGCCCCTAACACTAAAGCTGACACTGAGCACCATAGGAGCGGCGAGGCTTTTCTCGACTTCTTGGATTTCTGGACTAAAGGCTTCGTCACGAAAGAATTACTCAACCTGTCTTGAGTGGCCACCTCTGAGAGAACCGAATTCAATGCGGCCACAGCCTTAGTCTCCATGCTCGGCATACTGGCTAGTGCCGCTGCCGCATCTTTAGGCCTCCTTAGGGGGTCTAGATTCAATAAAGAGTGTATCCACGAGCTCAGATTTTCCGGAATCGAAGACTGCAGCTGAGCCAAACCAGGAAGCTTACTGTCCTGTTGTGCCTGCACAACAGCATTTTGATCATACCCACCCCATGGATGCCCCCCTGCAAGCATCATGTAGAATACTTGGCCTATCATATAGACATCCGATGCTGCATCTGCTTCCTCGAAAAGATCGAACAGCTCTGGTGCGGTAATTGCGGGTTCTGCTGGCAGCGTACTGATGATCGCAGAGTTCTGGATTATCTGATGTAACTTGCGAAACCCTAGATCGGTAAAGCGAAATATTGGGCCACTATTCCCCTGCACCACATCAATACCGTTGGGTGAAACTGCGCCATGGCATAAGTTTTCTCTATGAGCCTTTGCCAATACACCCAACAATTGCGTCGCCATTCGCTCAAATTCTTCGAGTTCCATCGGTCTCGTTAGATGGTTAAGCAACTCCGTAGATTCACTGTGAGGCGTGGCTACCCACAATCCGTCATCATCAACACCATAGTCGACGATCCCAACGAGAGAATCGTCCTTTATATCACCATAGATCCGCGAAAGAATTTTAAGGTAACCACATCCGCCTTGTTGACCATCTGGAGGAAGATCTGAAAGCATCCTCTTAATCCTAACAGAACCACCTTCTTGCTGGTCCAGAGCAATATAGACCTTCGCCGACTTACGCGACGCATGCAATTTTTCTATGGTAAAACGGTCTTCCATGGCTTTTCCTAGCTATAACGTGAAAGAATATAGCTGCATAGTACTGATAAACAAAGAGAATTCTTAATCTAGTTCTCTCCGTAATTATAAGAGAAATTAGCGGTGTAAATAAAGCACTAAAAACCACAATGCGGTGTAAATTTAAAACGTATGAACGCTCCTTTTTACAAAAGAACAAAAGCAGCTAAAAATACAAAAGTCGTAGTGAAGCCAATAAAGCAAAGACCACTATCAAATTCTCAAATAATCGTTGTGGAACCTTCTGTAGCATGGTCTTTCCACTCCAAACCCCTAATATAATCGCCGGGATAGCGATCGCATTCATCATCAAGGTCTCGTGTGACATCACATCCATCTCCACATAGAGCGGTATCTTCAAAAAGTTGACTAATAGAAAGAATCTCGCCCCCACGCCAATCAAATCCATCTTCTCCATCTTCTTTGACAGGAGATACAACTGCTGGATCGGCCCTGCCATATTCGCCAACACAGTTGCCAAACCGCCAGACAGCCCTGCGAACATGCCAAACGACTTCGTCATCGCCAACTTGTGCACCTGCTCAGGCTTCCACATTCGCACCACCTGGAGAATCACCATCAGCAATATCACGACACCGACAATTGGACGCATCGAGGCCTCGTTATCCTTAAAGTGCGTCAGCACCCATACTGCTACAGCACCTCCGACAATGGTAGGAGGCAGTAAAAACCACACTTCCTTCCAATTGCCATATTTACGGAATGCTGGGAAAACGATGATATCTGCCAACAACAGCATAGGTAAAGCCACGCCCACTTGTTTCACACCACCAAAAAGCTCCGTTAAGATATAGACGGAAATAAGAGAAACGCCAGAAAAGCCAGCCTTTGACAGTCCGATACTCATCGCCGCCACCATCAATAAGCACCAACCTAAGGCGTCCAATTCCATAATACTAGAGCAGTTTACTCCATGCCCTGAAGATGCTCACGGAGCTTATCCTGGAACATTTGGACATCGATTTCGCTAGGGCGATAGTCCGCCTCATCTGCATCGAGGCTTAACTGCCCCATCTGGTCGATAGCCCAGATGGCCTTCTCGCCATCACTAAATTCCACGCTACCCGAAACCGATGCACCTACACGCACGATGGTATCAACCGTCACATGCACTTCACCAGTCGCCACCTTCTCAGGTTTTTCTTCTTCTGGTTCCTCTTCTTTGGCTGACAAAATCTGGACATCTAGATCAAGTACGGCAAAGCGAGCCTCCATATAGGTGATTGAGATTCCAAACTCTTCTCCGACCTTCTCCTGAATATCGTTGATTTGGGCTCCGTCAGCAGCCCATTGATGAATGGATACCTTTTGGTCGTCGGTTAATGAGGAAGTACTGAACATAAAATAATTTTGAGGTTAACGACAAACTAGGCAGTTAGCCAACTATCCACAAGAAAAATGAGCAAATCTTCGCCCTAAGTAAGCGGGGCTCTCTAAGCACCGCACCGAATGCCACTCCGTGTGCACAACTTGCAAAAAAATTGCTCAAAACCAGGTCTCTCTAGTAAAGAATACCTCTATTCGCTAATCGAAGCCAATAGGTCTTTCACTTTCGACGAAACAATCTCATCCTTACTTCTTAGGTAAGGTTTAAGAGCATAGGAAAGATTCTGAACAGCCACTTTTGCATCTCCACCCTCGGTCACCATACGCACCAAAATGTCGATGATCCCGTCCTGCACTCCAGGGTCGGAAATCATCATAGTTTCAACCAAAAATGGTGCAGCTGGGATAGCGGCAGGGTGTAAAACTCCACCATCACATAATGCCGTCCACACTTGGTGGCTCGCCCTCATCGCTCGCGGTAGCTTACGCGATGCCAAGTTACGCAATAAACTAGGCACATTGGAGCCATCACTGGTCGGATAACTAGTCCAATCGATCTCGCGAACCTTCATCCATAGTGCGTCTGCCATAATTGTGAATAACTTGAGGACAACAAAAAAACTCGACCATCTAAAGAGAAAGTCGAGTCCTATAAGTTGTATTAATGTGCAGAATTACTTAACTCCCTTTTTAGAGAGCTTAGTTCCACGAGTTGTGCCCTGACGAGCCTTGAACTTAGGATTAGTTTTGCAGATGACGTAAAGTGTGCCGTTGCGCTTAACAACCTGGCTGTCTACGTGGCGGCGCTTCATTGAGGCAAGTGATGAGAGAACTTTCATAATGTTAAAATTTTTCTTTCGGGACGCGGAAGTTACCCATTCACCCTCTGTTGTAAAGTCCATTCTTCTATTTTTTCAAAAAATGACGGTATTCTATACTGAAATCAGTGAAGCGAAGATCTCCGAGCACCTCGGCTGAGTCGGCAGTGGCTATAATTCCCCAGAGAATAAATGAAACACTAAGGATGCCCAGAATAAGAATCCTGACCACTGATCAGCTACTTACTACTTGCTACACCCCCGACTCAGCCTTACCCTTCATCTATGCAGGAAATGCTCAATACACTTCTTCAACAATGTAGGGAATCGGGGCTACGTCGCACCAAGTCCCTCATCGCCTTGCTCGAAACTCTCATTGAGCACCAATCTCCTGCCACCTTGGCTGAACTGGCCGAATCACCAAAGCTCCGCACCTCATGCGATAAGGTCACCGTCTACCGACTCCTCCAAAGGCTTACCGAAAAAGGACTGCTGCGCCGCCTCGGCCTACACGAACGTTCTGCTTATTTCACCCTCCTCATTCCTGGCACCCATAAGGACTACCTGATTTGCACCGAGTGCAACCACATCGAACCGATCAAGGCCCCATGCCCTGTGCATGCACTTGAAAAGGAAATTGCGGAAAAATCTGGCTACCGGAAGCTATATCACGAACTAGAGTTCTTCGGAGTCTGCCCAACTTGCGACGCCTAGCCACCCGACATCCCCATGAGCGAATCCGACAACCTCCTGCACGCTTTCCTCAGCTATCAAGAAACAGAAAAAAGTGCTTCGGAACGCACTTTACGAAATTACTCACATGCCATCCTCGCCTTCGAAAGCGATATGGCTGATAAATTTCCAGGTTGGCGTGACTGCTCTGCGGACGATTTCCGCATGTGGTTATTTGAGCTCATGAAAAGGGAAATGGCACGTTCCACCATTCGTCTTCGCTTCTCTGCCCTGCGCTCGTTCTACAAGTTCCTAGTGCACCGTCATCGACTTGCAGTAAGCCCCCTCAATGATGTCCAGTTACCAAAGAGTCAACGCAAGCTTCCAGTGGTTTTAACCCAAGCTCAATGCATCGAACTTCTCGAAATGCCATTGAACATGGAATTAGCAAAACAAGCACCCGACTGGCTTCCACTCCGCGACACTGCCATCCTCGAACTCTTCTACTCAAGTGGCCTGCGCCTGTCAGAACTCGTCGACCTCAATGTCAGTGATATCGACTCAGCTGGCGAAGGTGTTCGCGTCACCGGAAAAGGCAACAAAGAGCGCATCGTCCCAGTCGGTCAACTCGCCCTCACAGCCATCCAAAAATACCGTCACGCCGCCAATATCCACCAAGGTCCAATCTTCATCAGCAAGGTCAAAAAACGTATTTCAACTAAAGCTGTTGGCGGCATGCTAAAGAAATACCTTAGAGCATCGTCCATCCAACTCGAAGTCACCCCGCATAAACTTCGCCACTCCTTTGCCACCCACCTCCTAGATAATGGTGCCGACCTCCGCCTCGTCCAATCCATGCTCGGCCACGCCTCGCTTTCGACCACCCAAATCTACACCCACGTCACCAAAGAACGCCTCCGCACCTCCTACGACTCCGCCCACCCCAGAGCTAAATAGTCCCAAAGATAGCGGAGCTTCGCTCCTCACTCATCAATCCTTCTTTGACTGAACAAAGGCAAGCTCAAGCACTTCCAATGATCCAATAGGCAACTAGACATAATAAGCACCCAATGATCAACACCCTCACACTACGAGGTATTTTAATTTCAGGTCTTTTGTCCCCCACGTTCCCATAGACACTTGGCCATAGTGCACCAATGACCCACACATCTAGCCCTGTAACAAACATAAGTATAACACACGCTACTATAATTTTTTCAATCATCGTCATCCTCCTTCCCTTGCATCCAAACCATCAGCTGCTTCACGTTCTTTTGTTTTAACCCACTCCACTTTACCTTTCCTGGGTAACCAACGCCGACTGGCCCTGCTATAATCGACTCTACTTCATACTCCTTCTGCCCTTTTCGCTTCATCACCTTTAAAAAGTGCACCTCGGTCATCCCCACAAACAACTTGTGCGACGAGTTAGCATTCACATCCTTTGCCACTTCAGCCCCTGGCAACGGACCAGCACAAGAAAAACAAAGTAAAAAAATAATCGTTGCAATAACCTGACTGTTCATAGCCTCACATTGCCAAAAACACCCCCAAAGGTAAAGCACCCACTCTATTGACTTCCCAAGACTTCTCGCTAGTGTCTCGCCCATGGCAATCCCAAAGAAAGGCAGCAGAGTAATGGCACACCACGATAAGCAATACCGTTGGTATGCACGTGCCACAGAAAAAGGTTCTGAAATCCTTGTCGAATACAATGAAATCTCTGACGGCCAACTCCTCATCATCCAGCTCCCAAAAGTCTGTAACCTCGGGCTCCTCGAACCTGCTGTCGACTGGGCTGTTAAAAATGGTTGGAAGCCTGCAGAAACGCACAAGCCATTGATCATGCGTAAAAATCGCGACACCTTCAAGATCATCGAGCTCGGCTACTAATAGCATTAGCTAAGAATTCTGCAAATTTTGTCAATCCTGTCGAAAACTGCATCAAGCCATGCAGCAATGCACAAGCGGCAATGCACGGCCATAATAACCTAAGCTCCTAAAATGCCCTAAGCCTCTTCACTTGCGGAACTTCTTTCGCACACTTGAGAGCTGAACATCCACCAATTCCCATAGATTGGTGATACTCATCACGTGTGCGCCCGACACCGAGCACGAATCCAGAACCATCCGGTCATTACTCGCGACTTGAACATCGTACTTTTGGGCCTGCTGCACTGCGATTCGTTCAATCACCCGGTCCGCAGTTTCATTGGTCCGAGAATACATCACCAAGGCTTCCTTTTCATTCCCTCCTTGCTTGCCACGCGTATGGCCCTTGCCATCAAACACGATCACAACATAGAAATCTGTCATCTGTTGTAACTGGGTTAGCTCACGCACCAATGCCTCCCTACCAGACTCATGATGGTCTGTGTGAATATCTAGCAACCAATCGGTAGCATGAATGGCACTGTGGCCGTCAACGATGAGAACTTTTTCCATAGGACGCCTAAATGCATATAATGTCTCGCCTTAGAATGCAATCCTGAGGTAACTGAAGTGAAGAAAGTATTTTATTTTTGCAAAATATCCTCTCATCGCTACGTTTTAAAAATTGTGAACCGCCTGTTTTTCATTCTCCCAATCGCTCTATTCTCGATAGCATCCTGCAAGCGTGGTGACGGCCATGCCAAGCCTGATGAAAAAGCCGAACTGCTTCAACTCGAGCCCCAAATCGAAGAAATGCAAATCCCCAAGGATCTTGTCGCGTTCGATGGTTCACGCCCAATGGCTACCGACATGCCTACAACGGATATCAACCCAGGAGACAATTCAGACGCAACAGTCCTCGTGATTCCTAACCGACCGCCACCAGACAAGGTGGTCATCGTCCCCGACACTGACCCAGATGCCGTTGATCCAGAACCCATCCCAGTTCCTGTCTACAAAGGCTTCGCCACTGACTCTATTCCGGAATCAGAAATCAGTGCAGAAGACTACACTAGTGGAATCAAGCGCTTTCAAGACGTTAAAAATCGGGCCACGGAACCACTCAACTCTGCCTTGGCTGCCAAAGGCCTAAAGCTAGGCGACCCAGTCTTCCTGCGTGCTATCAAAGAAGAGAAAGTCGTCGAGCTTTTCATGAAGTCACGCACCAGCAGTAAATATCAACTTGTCCACACCTACAAAATTGCGGCTATGTCTGGCACGCTAGGTCCAAAAAAACAAGAAGGTGACCTTCAAGTCCCTGAAGGTTTTTACTTTGTTCCCGCACGTAACTTCAAACCCAACAGCACCTTCCACCTCGCATTTAATATTGGCTACCCAAACACCTACGACCGTGCTCACAACTGCAGCGGAACCGCCATCATGGTGCATGGCAACCAAGTTTCCATCGGTTGCTTTGCCATGACCGACCCAGTCATCGAGGAAATCTACACCCTTTGTCATGCCGCAATCACTTCGGGCTCACAACGCTACTTCCGCTTCCATTCGTTCCCCTTCCGCATGACCAACGAGAATCTAGCCAAGGTGATGAACTCACCACACTTCCCATTCTGGAGAAGCCTTAAAAAAGGTTATGATTATTTTGAAAAGAATCAACTGCCACCAAACGTAGATGTAATCGATAGCAAGTATGTTATCAGCTCCCCATAGACAATATCAACTAAAGACTCTCCCACTCCCCAATGACTCGACTCCTAATCGCCCTCATCCTTGTCCTCTCCCTCGGCGGACTCACCCTATGGAAAATCAACGACCGCATCCAAATCGTGCCAACCTACTCGCGTTTCATCCAAGCTGAAATTCAGCCCTGTAGCCTAACTTCTGAAGAATACAAAAATGGCTCAACCCGCTTCAAGGATGTAAAACGTCGGGTGCTTCCCCACATCGAAAAGCACCTATCTGCTATAGATTTAAAAATCGGTAGCCCAGTTTTTCTTCGTTCATTCAAGCAAGAAAAAGAATTAGAGCTTTGGATGCTACACCAAGCGTCGAATACATTTCACCTCGTCCACTGTTGGAAAATAACAGGGCTTTCAGGTGACTTAGGGCCAAAATTAGCAGAGGGCGACTATCAATCGCCAGAAGGATTCTACACCGTCACCATGGATCAGTTTCTCCCAAACAGCTCCAACCACCTAGCGTTCAACCTTGGCTACCCGAATCAGTTCGACCGCTCGCACGACCGCTCTGGTTCCTTCATCATGATTCATGGCCACATTGGCTCGGTCGGCTGTCTTGCGATGACAGACCCATTTATCGAAGAAATCTACACCATATGCCACGCCGCCCTAGACTCAGGCCCACAAGAGGCGTTCCAGGTCCACACCTTTCCGTTCCGCATGACCGAACAAAACATGGAGGATCACAAAAACCATCAATGGTTTGCTTTCTGGCAAAACCTAAAAGAGGGATACGATCACTTCGAAAAGCACCGAACTCCTCCTTTGGTAAATGTGGTCAATAAACGTTACTACGTCCGCAATCATTAGCGCCCGCTCAGTGGCTCAGGCATCGCCACGGAAAGCCGGACCTCCTCGCCTTCTGCGTTCTCAAAAATAACTTCACCATCCTCAAAGACGGTCTCACCTCTGTCGTCGATGGCACTAGATCCATCATCCATCACCTGATAAACCATCGCAGACCCATCGGCATTGAGCACTATAAGTTGCCCACCAAATGCGCTTTGATCAATCATAATTCGACCGCTGACTACCTTCAACGGAGCAAGGAGAATAGGACGACTAGCAGGATCATTTGTTATATTTGCTCCAGGAACATAGGCGAAAATATTCTCACCCACAGAAAGTGCCTTATCTCCGCTCATTCTTTCATCGCCCATCACATAGCCATCAACACCTTGCACGAAGAACTGTCTCTCCGAATCAAAATAGCCAGCTTCGAAAAGCACACGTAATTGCTCATTGGCTGATTTACCGTCTCCAGCCTGACCAGGTAAGGCCCCAGCATTCTCGAAGGCATAATCCCGGAGTCCCATATAGACATCTTTACTATTATTAATTGCTGTGGTTGCCCTAGCCCTAGAAATTTGGCGTATAATGATTGGTGAAGCGATTGCAGCTAACACAGCAATTATAAAAATGAGCACCAGTCCAATGTAGCCCAGTATGAGGCCAGCGGTTGCTTTACCTTGACCTCCAATTGCTCCATTGGAATGCCTAATCTTAGACGAAGCCACATGCCCCAGGATAATGGCAGGAATAGATGGCAACCAAAAGAGGAGGCCCAGAATTCCGCAAATCAAACTAGCTAACGCCATTCCACTGTTCGAAGTTGGAGCTTGGAGTCCTTGATGTTGAGGCGAAGCGTACGGTGGTGGCGTTGCTACTGGATGGATTGGTGGTGGTTGGTTCATCATGAATTTCTAATATATCAATTTTTACTTTGCCGAGTAGTAGTTTTTTTAAAATGGCCACAAGATAGGAATCAGCAAGGTCGCCACCACCCACATGATAAGCGCCAGCGGAAAACCAACCTTAAAAAAGTCGCCAAATTTATAGCCACCCGCACCATACACGAAGGTGTTCGTTTGATAGCCAATTGGAGTCGAGAAACTAGCAGAACTACCAAACATCACTGCCACAATAAATGGCACAGCACTCAACTCAGCCTCGATCGCAATGGTAAACGCTATCGGAGTCAGCAAAGCGGCTACCGCATTATTCGACACGACTTCAGTCATCACGGCTGCAAGTAAGTAAATCGCTGCGAGTAGAATGATCGGTGAATCGGTTAAACTCGTCACTGTCATCGCAATTGATTGAGCCAAACCCGAAGTCTGCATCGCCATACCCAAACCAAGCATTCCAAAGATCATGAAGACCACCTTCCACTCAATCGCTTCATACGCTTCGTGTGGCTCGATACAACGACTCACCATCACAAGAAATGCTCCACCCATCGCCAATTCCACCACAGGAATCCTAGGGATACCTAAGCAACCACCTAAAGCTCCTAGAGTCACAAAGAGTCCAATAGCAGCCAACGCAATCGGAGCTTTTTTTCGACGCCTCACACGATGCTTCGGTTGGCTCAAGTTGACAAAATCCTTTTCCGAGAACAATACATTCATCTTCTCTGCAGGCCCCTGCACCAAAAGGGTATCTCCAAATGCCAACTTCGAATCTTCGAAACGCTCTCTCAGATTCTTACCTCTGCGGTGCACTGCTAGAATCAACACCCCAAAGCGCTGTCTGAAGTTCAACTCCTTTAATGTCTGCCCCGCTAGTGATGAATCTGGCCCCAAGATGCCTTCCATTAGCACTGCTGATTCGGTGCGTATACCTTCCAGCCCAAGTCCATCAGTACCTCGCACATCGATACCTTCATGATCTGAAATGCCCATTACCCCTTCCAGCACCCCTTTGAAAACAATCTCATCGCCTAGTTGGAATTCAGTATCAGGTAAAGCATCACGAAGTCTGGCTCCATCCCGGTTGACCTCGATCACACGGGCCTTCCGCATTTTTTTTAAAGGGGTGTCCTTAAACATTTTACCAATCAATGGTGAACCCTCCCTTACAAAGGCATGCGTGATAAACTCACGTCCAGTATCAGAATCAATCACCGAAGCTAGTGTCACGCGATCAGGCAATAACTTCCTACCAATCGTCACAAGATAGACAAAAGTGATCGCAACAAACACTAAGCCTAAAGGAGTAATGGTAAAAATGTTCATAAGCTCATTCTCCATTTTTACTAACCTGCCCTCATTGTATTGCTCCACGAGGTCCGCATATATCCCCGAAGCTACCAAGTTCGTCGAGGTACCGATTAAGGTCATCGTTCCACCAGCAATCGCTGCATAGGATAAGGGAATCAAAAATTTCGACGCCATATATTCCTTTTTACGACAGATCGCTAATAAGATAGGCATGAACACCACCACCACTGGCGTGTTATTTACAAAGCCTGATAACAACGCGACGATGATAATCATCACCACCAACATCTTCTTAGCGGACGACCCCGCAACGCGCTCAAACCATGAGCCCATTGACTCGATCACACCCGTTGTCTCTAAGGCGGCACTTAAAATAAACATGCAAGCTATGGTGATCGGAGCCGGGTTCGAAAACACCCTGAGCACATCATTATCACCTCCTCCACCCATCACCAAAATACCCTTGAAAACACAGGCCATCAAGGCTCCAATGGCAACCAGCTCCGCAGATATCCATTCCTTGGCGAAAGCCAAAAAAACGACGAGAACTAATATCAATAGGAAGATTTTGTCTGGATGATCAAACATGGGCTGTAGCTATAGTGGGCAAAATGCTAAAGCCAAGCCATTTTAAAGAAAAGAAAATACGCAATACTGACAAAAATTAGATCAATTTATAGACTGATGCGAGGCTGATTTCTTCTTAAATCAAGACGTGATGAAGAAACGACCCGAGCCTCGTGACTGAATAATTTCCTTGCGACATAAGGCATCTTCAACATGACAGAAGAAGAGTAGAGCCCAAGTCTATAAAAGCGGTAAGCATATTTGCATGGGTATCCAAAAATTCAGATAAATCTAGGGCTCTAATTTAGTTCTGTGTCGCCTATGCTCGATATTTCGTGGC
>JAVCKV010225207.1:0-16032 GCA_032274145.1 Herpochondria borealis | reverse complement strand
GGAAAAGGAACAATAACCAATTGTGCTTTAAGAAATAGTGGAGGATGTGGAATTTATGTCAGAACTACAGCTCCAACCCAGCTAGGAGACTTAACTGAATCAGGGAATTTATATTATGGGAATGTAGGAAGTAATATTTGTAATTAATTCACTCTTTACTATTCTAAATCCTTTAAACTAATTCATCATGAAAAATTTAATTATAATAAGCTTTCTTAGTTTTTCTCTTATCAGTTACGCTCAAATAAACCGGACCATTGGAAGCAACTTATCAGGAGTGGTAGATTGGTCTTCGGAATATGTATTTACTAACGTTACAAAACAAGGGAGAGAATGGATAAGTCACGGGATTAGTTCTGGGTCATCTTGGTCAAGCGGAGTAACTGTTACTTTAAGAAGTGATGGATATCCTATTGAAATTCCTTATGACAATACTATTGACCCCCCACAAGGAGTTAGAATGTTGATGTTTTTTGGTGAATTAGAAAACTTATATGTTGGTGGGAATTACCGATTAATCGTTTCGGGACAAGGGCGAATAAGTTTTAATGGAGCTGCTAATGGAACCTTTAAATGTCCTGTTGATACGATAATTTATGTGGATAGTTCTTTAGGAGGAATAATAATGGAAATAGATACTTCTTTAGTCAGTGATCCTATCCATGATGTTCGATTAATCTTACCTAGGTATGTAAACAATTATCAAACAGAACCTTTTAACGAAGATCTATTCAAATTTCTCAAAGATTTCCAAACTATCCGATTTATGGATTGGATGCATACCAATTTCTCGTCAGTAAGCACATGGAGTGATAGAGCTCAGCTCAACTATTACACTCAAACTTTAAATAATGGCGTAGCCTATGAACATATAATTGACGTATGTAACCGACTAGACAAAAACCCTTGGATTTGTATCCCACATGGGGCTGATGATAATTACATAACTAATCTTGCTCAATTATTTAATGATTCATTAAAACCTGGATTAAAAATTTATGTCGAGTACAGCAATGAAGTCTGGAACAATTTATTTTCTCAAAGCACCTATGCAGATAGTATGGGAAATGCTTTGGGATATTCAGGAGCAGTATGGGAAAAAGGATGGAAGTTTTATTCAAAAAGGTGTGCAGATGTTTTTAGATTATTTGAGAGCGAAATAGCAGACACATCAAGATTTGTAAAAGTGATTGCAAGCCAAGCTGCAAACAGTTGGCTTACTGATTTTATTTTGGATAGGTTTGAAGAGGCTGCTTATAACCCAACACAAGTAAAAGCAGATGCAATTGCAGTAGCACCCTATTTTGGAGGAAATGTAGCTAATGATATTGGTGATGCTGGATTAATTTCCACTGTAACAGTTTCTCAAATATTGGATTCCATGCAAAATTCACTTCCACAAACTTATAAATGGTTAAGAGAAACAAAAGTTGTTGCCGACACCCACAAATTAGAATTTGTTGCCTATGAAGGAGGTCAGCATCTAGTTGCAAATTACCTTTACAATAACGATACTGCTTTTGTAAATAAACTATCTCAAGCCAATAGAGATCCTAGAATGCAGACTCTATATTGCGAGTATTTCGATTATTGGTACGACAGTATTCAAGGAGGATTATTTTGCAATTTTTCTTCTCACAACCTTCCTTCTAAACATGGAGCTTGGGGTTTAAAAGAGCATTATAATGATACGAATGCACCTAAATATTTAGCTATGAGAAATTGTGTGTTTTCAACTAACTCCAATCCTACTTCTATTGCCAAATATTCTTTGAATAAATTGGATTTCAATATATATCCTAATCCAGCAACTCACACTCTCAATATTGATGTAGAAGATAAAGAGAATGATTATGATTACATCCTCTATAATTCTATTGGAAAAATAATCAAAAATGAAAAACTCACAACTCATGCAATTGATGTTTCAACTCTAACAGTTGGTGTTTACTTTCTTCGAATAGTAAATAAAAAGAAGAATTACTCTATTAAAAAAGTAATTATTTCAAGATAAATAACAAACTCACAAGCATTATGAAAATTTTATTAAAACTCTCTCTACTAATCTCCTTTTTGGCCTTGAGTCTTTCTACTTTAGCCCAAGCACCAGAAGGAATAAATTACCAAGCAACTGTAAGAAACAGCTCGGGCAACTTAATGATTAATCAAAGTGTTACAATAATTTTTGCGATTAGACAAACTTCGGCAATAGGAACTATAGTTTACCAAGAAGCACATACTGTTTCCACAAATAGTTTTGGAGGATTTAATGCCATAATTGGAGGCGGAACAACTTCAACTGGAACATTTAGCACAATTGGCTGGGCTTCAAATTCTTATTACTTAAATGTAAATGTTGATGGAAACGATTTGGGAACAACTCAATTAATCAGTGTGCCTTATGCTTTATACGCGAAAACTTCTGGAAGTTCAACTCCAGGGCCAACAGGGGCTACTGGTCCGCAAGGAATAGCAGGGACAAATGGAACAAACGGAACGAATGGTTCAACTGGTCCAACAGGAAATACAGGAGCAACTGGACCTGTAGGATTAACAGGGGCCACTGGACCGCAAGGACCAGCAGCATCAGACGACCAAGATATTGATAGCGTAACACTAAATGGAAACATGTTAACAGTGTATATCAATAATGGAAATAGCGCTTCAGTATCTCTTGACTCATTAACTAGTTTATTTGAAAATCAAAACGGGACGATCAGACAAAAAAGTGGCTATGACACTACAAATTTCCTTTTTGGAAGTCCTCAAATGGACTATAGCGGGAATGTTAACCATGAAAGTAAATTGTTTTTTGATAAAGATAAAAGTGCTTTTAGAGCAGGATATGCTGGTCTGTTTAGATGGGATCAAGATAGTGTTGGAGATTATTCTGTTGCAATGGGTAAATTTCCATTAGCAAAAGGAGTTGGATCTATTGCAGTGGGAACTTCCGTGAGAGCAATAGGAAATTATTCGATAGCTATGGGTTCAAATAGCACAGCTAGAGGTTATAACTCTGTAGCATTGGGATATCTTACTTCTTCCTCAGGAGATCATTCTACAGCCTTAGGGTATACCACTAATGCAACTGGAGATTATTCAACAGCTACAGGAAGTTCTACAAATGCTACAGGAAACTATTCTACTGCTATGGGTTATCAATCAGATGCTTCTGGGATTTACTCAACCGCCATGGGAATAGCTCCAACTGCTTCAGGATATGTTTCTACAGCAATAGGACAAGGTTCAATTGCAGCAGGAAGTGTCTCCACTGCTATAGGAAGTTCAACAAATGCTTCTGGAGACTATTCCACGGCTATGGGTCATCAAACAGATGCTTCTGGAAACTTTTCAACTGCTTTAGGAAGTTCAACAAATGCTTCTGGAAGCTTTTCAACTGCAATGGGCCGAAGTAATCATTCTGCTGGATATTCTTCAACTGCTTTAGGTTTTTTTAATCAATCAAATGGTTTCGCTTCTACTGTAATAGGAATTCATAATGACACTATTATTGCCAGACAAATTTCAACTTATAATAGTCTTACCCCTTTATTCATTATTGGAAATGGTACATCTACTGTAAAATCAAATGCAATGGTCGTTTTACAAAATGGAAATATAGGAATAGGAACAAGTAGTCCAGATGAAAAATTTCATGTTTTAGGTAAAATAAAACTGGGAAATAATGAAACACTAGAAGATGCTGGTCTATTTAGAATTGGTACAAACTCGCATTTTATTCCTACTGTAGATGGCACTCGTTATTTAGGTAATTCAACCAATAGGTGGCAATTTGTTTATGCCTCAAACGGAACAATCCAAACTTCTGACACTACCTTAAAAACTAACATTACTCCATTAAGCTATGGATTAGCCGATTTAATGAAAATTAAAACTATTAGCTACAACTGGAAAGGAGATGAAAGACAAATCAGAAAAATAGGGTTCAATGCTCAAAACTTACTTCAAATAATTCCTGAAGTAGTTCAAACTCACAGTGAGCAAACAAACGAAGATACAGGTGAAATTACATATAAAGAAAATGAAAAATTAGGTGTTTTTTACTCGGATATGATTCCGGTATTAACCAAATCTATCCAAGAACAACAAGAAATCATTCAACAACAAGCAGAGAAAAATGAACAACTGAAAAAAGAAATGAAAGAAATAAAGCAATTATTTCTTGAATTGATGGAGTCAAAAAACAATTCTGAAGAATAATAGCTAAATTGAAACCTAACAGATTCTTAAACTCATCATTATGAAAACAATTGTCACACTCATCCTATTTTTAGGATACAACATTGCATCAGCACAGAGCATAGAAAGGCAAGTGTTAGGAAGTACTGGAGGCACTTCCTCTACAACTTCATTGATTGTTACTTCAACAATAGGAGAAGTAGTCGTCACAACATTATCTGGCACATTAAGTCTTACTCAAGGGTACCAGCAATCAAATTCTCAATCTGTTTCTTTGAAGGAAATTATTGTAAAAGCTAGCTTTTCCTTATTTCCAAACCCTACAACTGGGAACTCAAAACTAGAAATTACGACTGAAAATGCAAGCACTTCAGCTAGGATTGAGTTGTATTCTGCAAGAGGAAAATTAGTTTCTTCGCAAGGAATAAGTTTAATTGCAGGAAAAAAATCTACCACCAAAATAAATTTGTCTTCTCAAGCAACTGGAGTATACTTCGTTAAAATTAGAGATTCTCAATTTAAATTATCTAAAACATTGAGAGTGATTAAACAATAAGAATTTTGCAAATTAAAATTAGAAGAATTCTAATCAAATATTTCATCTCCTAATTCAGTTTGAATCTCAGTGGATTCTACTTCTGTAGCAACTTCTTCTCCACTATCAAAAACATCTGGAAAAGCTAGTAATATAGCTATTGTTATAATTAATATTACAATTATGGAAAGGATAAATTTCTTTGACTTTTTCATGTAATCACTTATTGGATTTAAGTTTAAATATAAAAAATTATTTGGTAATCTTAATAGATGGAGACGAAATAGTGTTACTCTTATTTCCTGCCCTATCTTTTATATAAACAGAAAAGCTCACATTTTCTGAGGTATTAGCTTGATCTAGTAAAATTACATTTTCTATCGTAACCATCAATGTCCCTTGAATCGTAAATGATTGATCAATTGGAGCTAAAGGTTGTAAATGAAATTCATGTACAATAGAAGTGTTTCTACTATCCACCACAAAAATAGACTTTGTATCGGCATCAATCTCTCCCAAATCTCCATTACCATCCGTATAGTTTACACTCAACAACACATCATCAAACTGATTTATACTTGTTGAGCTAGTATTTGATAATTCTATAGTAGGCGAACTAGAAACTGTAGATAAAGGTTCATTTCCTTCTTCTTTTTTACAAGAAAGAATCACAATTAATGACAATAAATAAAAAGTAAGATTTTTCATAAAAAATTAATTACTGAACTATAAAAGCAAAATAAGTAGATAAATATAAAGGCGATCCAGTTTCAGGTAGTTCCGTTAAAATACCGCTAGCATCTTTCACATACTGACGAATGTAATAAGTCTTCCCTGATGTGTAACTGTTTGTGTTAATCGTATAGCTGTGGTAAAATGGTGCTGTTCCAGTTGCTGAGAAAGGGATAGGCAATATTTCTGGAGTCAGAGCGGGAAGAACAGTTAAGTTATATTCAGTTGCAGCAGAGAAATCAAAAGGATGTTCTGATATCTGAATCTTATTATGAGTTAAGGCATATCCTGGAACAAAGTCTCCAGCTGCATCTGTATCATATAATAAAAACCACATCTGTACCGTAGAACTTGCAGGCAATTTTATTGGAGCAACAACATTGTCTCTTGCGGTATCTAGTCGTGTTCCACTAGTATTGTTCAAGTAAGCCAACATTCCACCAGTGCTTGGCTCATAATTAGGAATGCTAGGTGAGTTTCCAAAAATATCTTTAGCTCCATCCAATATCCATTTCTCTATGGATTCAACCTGCCAGTTTGCCAATACATCATACAAAGGCATTTTTCCTAATACTGTATTTCCTGTTGTAATTCTTTCGTGTAGCCAAGACATCCCTGTATCATTTGGCACCACTCTATAGGTAAATGAATTAGTCACATCATTTTTAATTACATTATGAAACACCAATTGATTATAAGATCCTTCTATGGTTCTAAAATCGGGTTCAAATGCTCCATCATGGCAAGCTGGAACACCACATTTTTGTGAAAATATTAATTTATGTAATCCCAAATAACTAGTTGTATCAATTGGAATTAAATCTGGATTGTTTCCATAATCAACCCCATCATATGGATTTGATGGAGCATTTGGCTCAATTCTTTTCACCTCCTTTTTACAAGAATTTCCAAGATAGATCACCAGAATTAATGCAGGTATTATAATTAATAATTTTTTCATTATTCAAATTTTATATAAAAGCTTCGGATAAAACTCTTCCAGGCAATAATCCAGACGGAATACTCGAATCAAAGCCTAGAATATTAGCAATGGTTGGAACAATATCTACACTTTCTCCCACTGGAGATGCAGCAGTTCCGTACGATACATTTTGTTTTACAACTCCTGGAGGTCCAACTATTAAAGAGAATATTTCTCTAGAGTTTTGATCACTTGTATGGTCATATGCATTTAATCCGTTTGCATCTACCAAACTATTTGGAGTAGAATTTCTTCCGTGTTCCGGCATACAAATCATAATAGTATCATTTGCCAATACTGGATCACTTTGTATTTTGTCCCATAACCAACCCACTCCGTAATCAGCTTTATGCAAATTCTGGAGGTATCCAGAAAAATTACTGTGACATACATCTAAATTAAATGTATTAATTACCGTCAATTCGGGTTTAAACGTTTCAAGCACCTTCCAAGAAGTAGCAATGTTCAATAAATCACTTGACAATTGGCTTGTCGGAATTCCTGAAGGCAAAGGCAAACTTAATGAAGAAAGATTCTGAAGCGTTCCCAACAACATTTTTTTAATTAATTCTTTATCAGCTCTTGTATTTACTATTCCTGGTAAATCACCAATAGTTTTATCAAAATTAACATCAAAGAAATTTTTCATTGTTTCGATCCTAGTCACATCATCTGGCTGGTAGGAAGAAGCATTATTTAAACTATTAAATCCTGTACCAGTTATAAAATGGGATGGACATAAGTAATTTGCTCCAAATTCTGCTCCATAATCTTCATGTCGGCTATAATTTAAAGATGGATAGGGCCCAAGACCTTCGGAAAGCCACCAAGCTTTAAGAGCTGTTTCTTGCGGACTATTGTGTTTCCTGTAATATTCAAAAATTGTAGGATGATCAGGATTCACGTTTAGGTTTAATCCTGTAGCCGTATAATTTCCAGTCATTGCAACTGTATGCCCATTATAATGTCCTGTTGGTCCTGTTGTGTATCTCATTTCCTTAAATAAAACTCCTTGCGATTGTAGAGAATTAGTAAGAATTGGAGCCCAAGGATTGTAAACAATATTACTGGTTGGTGCAGCTCCAGTCAACATATTATTCATAATATTCCCTGAAGATGCTCTTCCCTGATCTAATAAATATCTTTGTTGTACTGATTCTTGATTACGAATTCCTCCTCCAAATAAAACAAATACCACATGATTTACTTTTCTTGCACCAGATGGAGCAAATAATCTGCCACTAGGTAAAATATAAGGTGCAACAAATGCACCTGTTGTCGTAAGGGCTGCTTTTTTTATAAATTCTCTTCTTTTCATACAATTCTATTAATAAAAATAATACTCATTGGATAGAGCAAAGGATGTAAATACATTTTCTACAGTAATAGCAGAATTACTAGAAATTAAACTCTCCAGATAAATTTTCTCGTAAGCAGTGGGTTTTCTTTGAAAGAAACGAATGTAATTGTCTTCAATAAAAACATCCAAATTAGCACGCATCTGAGCATCAGTAGTTACGTTCGCAGTTGGTTCCGTAAGAAACTGGCTAAAAATCATCTCAGTAAACATAGTTTTATCTCCATTTGATGCAGATAATTCTGCTATTTCCAACAATTTATTAGTTGGAATTCCTTGGTTAAAAATATCCGAATACATAATAGAAAGTAATAATTCAGGTGATTTTTGCTTTGTCTTTTCTGCATTAGAAGAATAAATTTTGATATCATCCAATTCATAAATTACATTACTATAAATAATCGTTTCTTCCACTTCTTTTTTACAAGACGAGAGAAACAATAGAGATATAATAAGTCCTATTTTAAAAACCTGCATATTCATCTGTTTTAAGTATTGATTTCTGCATTTCGGCTAAATTACTTGAATTCTTGAAATCAAAAGTAGCTTTGTAAGATTCGTAAGATGTTGGATTACGAGACAAAAAACCCCTGTAATTATCTATGACTAATCCTTGATAAAATTCATCTGTTTCAGTAATAATTCTTATAAAGTCATCTTTAGAATTTCCATTTTTTAATAACACAATCCTTGATTCGCCATCAATCATTTTAACTCCATTTGTAGTTTCTGAGATAGAAGCAGGCCTTAAAAAATAACCTTCAAAACAGGACTGAACAAAGTTTAAACTCCCCATATTGATGTCATCATAAAATGAGTTATCACAAAAAACAGAATAAAATTTATTGACAGAAATTATATTGTTTTGATACAAAGAATCAGCATCCTTTACATAAAGTAATTTATCTCTAAATAACTCTAAAGCTTGAGCACTAAAAGTATCTCCTGTTGAGAGAAAAAAAGTTATTAAATTATTCTGAGTAGCTATTTCTTGATTAAGTTGGAATTCTGTAATTCCTTGCAGGTATTTTCCTTTTGCATTGTTATATAACCTATCGTAATATTCGTCTTTTACTATAAGTTGATTTATTAAAGTATCTCTCGCTCCCATCCTCAAACTTTTACTTTTTAAGTAAGCCGTGTGAGTTGTGATTTCTATCTGTGTAGCTTGGACCCCAAGTAAATCAATGTGTAATTTACCTATATAAATTTCTATTTGAGTTTCTGAAACTCCATCATAATTAGGAGGAGTATTTCCATCTACAATTAAATTTTCGTAGGTAGTTATCTTTTCTTTTTTACAGCTAGAAAGAGCAATAAAAAAGGCTAAGAAAATCAGAAAACACTTATAATAATTTGATTTTATCATCTAAATTAAATTGAGGTACACCCTACAATATACGAAAAAATGTGCCTTATATTTTATCAGTAATCTAATTTAGAAACAAATTAGATTAGTTAACTTTGCTCAATAGATTACCAATGAAAAAAATTAAAGAAATTTGGACAGACATCAAACCTTACTTTGTAGATATTTGGCAATATCTTTTGATTATTGTTATGTTCATAATAGCAGCCATTTTTGTTTTATAAAAATTTAATAAATAGATGATTTCAGTACAAAAACTAACTTTCAATCCATTTCAGGAAAACACCTACATCCTTTTTGACGAAACAAAAGAATGCATAATCATTGACCCGGGATGCTATGAAGTTAACGAACAAGATGAGCTCAAACATTTTATAGAGTCAAACGAATTAAAACCTGTAAAATTAATCTCTACGCACAGTCACATTGATCATGTATTGGGTAACAAATTCGTAATGGAAACTTTTGGGATTGAGTTGCAAATTCACAAACAAGATTTACAAACTCTTGTTTCTGTTCCAACTTATGCGGGAAATTATGGATTTACCGATTACCAAGCTTGTAAAGCTCCCTCTTCTTTTTTTGAAGAAGGAGATAAAATCACTTTTGGAACCTCAGAATTAGCTATTCTTTTTGTTCCTGGTCACGCCCCAGGTCATGTTGCTTTTGTAGCTAAAGAAGAAAAATTTGTAATAAACGGGGATTGTCTTTTTTACGGAAGTGTAGGAAGAGTAGACTTACCAGGTGGTGATGCTGAAACTTTGATTAACAGCATAAAAACAAAATTATTTGCACTGTCAGATGACTTTGTGGTATATTGTGGTCACGGCCCAGAAACGAGTATAGGCTTTGAAAAACAAAACAATAGATTTTTACAATAAAGTAGAGAAGATTTAATGATAGAAAAGAATAAAAAAACTCATTATACTGCCGAAAAAGCAGTGATAATTGGAGTAATTACTCAACAACAATCACAAGATGATGTAAAAGAGTATTTGGATGAATTGGCTTTTCTTGCAGAAACTGCAGGTGCAATTACTGAAAAAAGATTTACTCAAAAAGTAGAATACCCTCACCCAAAAACATTTGTAGGGAAAGGAAAATTGGACGAAATAAGACAATACGTAAAGTCTAACAGTATAGATTTAGCAATTTTTGATGATGAACTTTCTCCTTCTCAATTAAGAAATATTGAGAAAATATTAGAAGTAAAAATTCTAGACAGAAGTGGATTAATTCTAGACATTTTTGCAAGTAGAGCACAAACGGCTCATGCAAGGACTCAAGTAGAGTTGGCTCAATATCAATACCTCTTACCTAGACTTACCAAAATGTGGACTCACCTAGATAGACAAAAAGGTGGAATTGGAATGAGAGGACCTGGAGAAACAGAAATTGAAACGGATAGAAGAATTATTGGAGATAAAATTGCTTTATTAAAAAAGAAATTAGAAAAAATAGACAAACAAAAATTTACCCAAAGACAAAATAGAGGGAAAATGGTTCGTGTAGCTTTGGTTGGTTATACCAATGTTGGAAAATCTACAATCTTGAATCTTTTGGGAAAAGAAAAAGTATTTGCCGAGAACAAATTATTTGCCACTTTGGATACTACAGTTCGTAAAGTTGTATTTCAAAACATTCCTTTTTTATTAGCCGATACAGTAGGGTTTATAAGGAAGTTACCTCACCAATTGGTAGAGTCTTTCAAATCTACTTTGGACGAAGTACGTGAAGCAGATTTATTACTTCATGTGGTAGATATTGCGCATCCTGCATTTGAAGATCATTACAATACCGTGAACGAAACTTTGAGAGAGATTGAGGCAATGGACAAACCTACTATCTTGGTCTTTAATAAAATTGATGCTTTTACGTTTGTAAAAAAAGACGAAGACGATTTGACTCCTGTTTTAAGAGAAAACATACCTTTAGAGGAGCTTAAAAAGACTTGGATGAACAGAATGAATGAAGATAATTGCATCTTTATTTCTGCCGTTAAAAAGATGAACATTGAAGAATTGAGGGAGAAAATGTATGCACACGTAAAGAAAATTCACATCACAAGATTTCCATACAATGATTTCTTGTATCAGAATTACGAAGAATAAACATTAACTAAAATGAATGTAATATAACACGTGAGATCCTGAACTTGATTTGGAACCTCACAGAGAATATTTCACTAAGGTTTTTCGTAATATTTCAATGAATAAAGATCCTGAAATAAATTCAGGATGACTTAAACTAAATGATTAGAAAAAACCAAATATCACTATTAATCCTAGGACTCATCCTATTCATATTCTCTTGCCAAACAACTAAAAATAGTTTGAAATCAGAAGAATCAACTTCTTTTCTTTCTCAAGATAAATTGGGTAATATTTACCAAATTGCGGATATGAAAATTATGAAATTTTCTAGTGGTCTTAAACCAATTCATTCCAATTCAATTTTCAGTAACGGAACTATTTCATCTTTTGACTCTAGAAACCCTTTGCAACTCATGTTGTTTTATAAGCAACAACAAGAAATAATATTACTAGATAATACGCTTTCACAAACCAATAAAATTGATCTAGCCTCTTTCGAATTAATAGACTTGGCTTGTTCCTCTAACCGAGATAATTCTTTTTGGCTGTATTCTATTACCAGTCAGTCACTCATAAAAACCGATAAAGCTGGCAAGGTGACCAACCGATTTAAAAACATTGCTCAATTAGTACAAAAAGATATTAATCCTACTCAACTGATAGAGTATGAAAACGAAGTCTTCTTATTAGATCCAAACCAAGGTCTTTTTGTATTTGATTTATATGGAAATTATGTAAAACGAATCCAATTAGAAAATGCCGAAAAAGTGAAATTTTACAAGAAAAAAGTGTTTTATCGGGTGAAAAATTCCATTCTTAGCTATAATTTGGTGAGTTTTGATAAAAATACAGAATTAGAATCTAAAAATAATTTTGATGATTTTATAGTCAATAGAAATAAAATTCTAATCATTCAAAATGGGAAACTAACGACAAAAAAAAATCCCCAATAAATTAATATTGAGGATTTCATAAAATATTATTTACTTTCTATTTAAAAGCAGGAATCCCAGTAATATCCATCCCAGTAATCAACAAGTGAATGTCGTGTGTTCCTTCGTAAGTCACTACAGATTCAAGATTTGCCATGTGACGCATAATTGAGTATTCGTTTGTAATTCCCATTGCTCCGTGAATTTGTCTTGCTTCTCTTGCTACATCCAATGCCATAGCTACATTATTACGTTTTGCCATAGAGATTTGTGCAGTTGTTGCTGTTCCAGCATTTTTCATTTGTCCTAATCGGAAAGTCAATAATTGAGCTTTGGTGATTTCTGTAATCATCTCTGCCAATTTCTTTTGCATCAATTGAAAACTTGCAATTGGTTTTCCAAATTGAATTCTTTCTTTAGAGTATCTCAATGCAGAATCATAACAATCCATTGCTGCTCCTATTGCTCCCCAAGCTATTCCATATCTTGCAGAATCTAAGCATCCAAGGGGTGCTCCTAATCCTGATTTATTAGGTAATAAATTTTCTTTTGGCACTTTTACGTTATCAAAAATAAGCTCTCCAGTTGCAGAGGCTCTCAAAGATAATTTTCCATGAGTTTCAGGAGTCGTAAATCCTTCCATCCCTCTTTCTACAATCAGTCCATGTATTCTTCCTTCTTCGTTTTTTGCCCAAACTACTGCAATATCACAAAAAGGAGAATTTGAAATCCACATTTTTGCTCCATTCAATAAATAATGGTCACCCATATCTTTATAGTTAGACAACATTCCTCCGGGATTTGATCCATGATCTGGTTCTGTTAGTCCAAAACTTCCAATAAATTCACCTGTAGCCAATTTTGGCAAGTATTTCATTTTTTGTTCCTCACTCCCATAAGCATAAATTGGGTACATTACCAAGGAACTTTGTACTGAAGAAGTAGAACGAAGTCCACTGTCACACCTTTCTAGTTCTTGCATGATAAGTCCATAAGAAATTTGGTCCAATCCTGGTCCTCCATATTGTTCTGGAATGTAGGGTCCAAATCCACCAATCGCAGCTAATCCTGGGATTACTTGCTTTGGAAATTCTGCTCTCTCATAGTAGTCTTCTATAATTGGACTTACTTCTTTTTTTATCCACTCACGTGCCGAATCACGAATCAATTTGTGTTCGTCAGTCAATAAATCATCCAAATTGTAATAATCTGGAGCTTGAAATTGGTCAGTTCTCATTGTTTTGTTTTAACAGTTAGGTTCCCAAAAGTATAAAATTAAACACTTAATAATTAAGATTAATTAGAAAGATTTTATACTTTGTGTCTTTAATACTATACAAAACAACAATATTATGGATTTAAGTAGCATATTAGGACTCCTTGGTGATGATGGAGTAGAAAAAATGAGCAATCAAGCCGGACTAGATAAAAATCAAACAATGAGTGCTTTAGCAGGCGCATTGCCAACTATTTTATCAGCATTAAAAGGGAATTCTCAAAGCAAATTGGGTCAAAAACAACTGGCAGGAGCTTTAGAAAGAGATCATGATGGAAGTTTATTAGATAATCTTTCTGGATTTTTTGATAATCCTAAAGCTGCAAATGGAGCAGGTATTTTAAAACATGCATTAGGCTCTAGAAGAACTGCTGTAGAAGGAATGTTAAGCCAAAAAACTGGTGTAAGTTCTGGAGGAATAGGGAAAATATTAGAGATGGCTGCACCTCTTGTGATGGCTTATCTTGGAAAAGAGAAAAAACAAAATAATGTTCAATCTAACGGAATTGGGAGTTTAGTTTCTAATCTATTAGGAGGAAACGATTCTAATGGAGGCGGAATTGACATTGGTGATATTGCTGGAATGTTTATCAATAGTAAAAAAGGAGGAATCTTAGGTTTTATTGGAGGGTTATTGGGAAGATAATTTAATTCTAAAATTATTATAAAGGCAAAAGTTGAGAAATCGACTTTTGCCTTTTTTTGTGGCATGTTTTTTGACTTAACAAACGAAAATACAAACGCTATGAAAAAAATTACCTTACTTACAACCGCCCTAATTTTAATCTTAACAAGCTGTACCAAAGAACGAATAGCTGATGTAATCATCAGATATGAAGTGGAAGCTACAAATCCAAACCGATCTTTTACCATGTATTATGCAAATACAACTTTTGGTGAAGATGTAAAACGAAATATCTCTTCTACTTATTATTTTCAAGAATTTTCTCTTCCTAGTGATGAAATCCCTCAAGAATATCACTTAAGTGTAGAATGTTTGGAAGATCGAATTTCAACCTCTAACCAAATAATTACAACACGAATTTATGAAGATGGAATATTACAAGTAGAAAGACTATCTGGAGGAACAAGCGATATTATAGAAGATAGAACTTATATTTCTGCCTTATTACCAACTGGTATTAAAATGGAAGAATACTAACTAGATTTAACGTTTAAAGAATTTTGAAATGCAATACAGAGAAATCTGTGTTGCATTTTTTATTTTAAATACAGAATTTCCTTAGTTTTATAAAAAATATATGAAATGGCTTTTAAAATAATGTTATTGGGCTCTGGAGAGCTAGGGAAAGAATTTGCAATTGCAGCAAAAAGGATGGGACAAACTGTTATAGCTGTAGACAGTTATGAGAATGCTCCTGCTATGCAAGTCTCAGATTTACATGAAGTAATTGATATGCTTGATGGTGAAGAGTTAGATAGAATTGTTGCGAAACACTCCCCTGATTATATTGTTCCAGAAATTGAAGCCATTCGTACAGAAAGATTTTACGATTACGAGAAACAAGGAATTACAGTAGTACCAAGTGCAAAAGCTGCTAATTATACTATGAACCGTAAAGAAATAAGAGATCTTGCTGCTCAAAAATTAGGCTTAAAAACTGCTACTTATTTTTATGCTACTTCTGGCGAAGAATTGAAAACTGCAGTGGATAAACTGGGAATGCCTTGCGTAGTAAAACCTTTAATGTCATCTTCAGGAAAAGGACAATCTGTTATTAAAACGGAAGAAGATATTGAGAAAGCATGGAAATATGCAGTTCAAGGTTCTAGAGGAGATTTGATAGAAGTAATTGTAGAGGAATTTGTTCCTTTCGAATCGGAAATTACTTTGCTTACTGTTACTCAAAAAAACGGAAACACTTTATTTTGTGCTCCAATAGGTCACATACAAGAGAGAGGGGATTATCAACAAAGCTGGCAACCAGCATCAATAGACGATTCATTACTTGAAATTGCACAAAGAATGGCTGCAGAAGTTACTCAAGAATTGGGTGGAGCAGGAATTTGGGGGGTAGAATTTTTCCTAACTAAAGATGACGTTTACTTTTCAGAATTATCGCCAAGACCACATGATACTGGAATGGTAACTCTAGCTAACACTCAAAATTTTAATGAATTTGAATTGCATTTTAGAGCGATTTTAGGAATTCCAATTCCAGAAATAAAGTTATTACAATCGGGGGTAAGTGCTGTAATTCTTGGAAGAGAACACGGAGAGTATCCTGTTTACGAAGGAATAGAAGAAGCTTTAGCTCAATCTAATTCTGACATAAAGGTATTTGGAAAACAAGTTACCCGTCCATACAGGAGAATGGCTGTAGCTCTTTGTTTTGACAAACTAGGTTGTGACATGAACGCATTGGTTGAAAAAACTAAAGGGATTGCTGATTCTGTAAAAGTGGATTAAGAAATCAACTCTTTCAACTTTCCGTAATCAATCTTGGTATTATGCCTTGGGTCTCTAGGTATTTTTTTGAGTGTAACAATCTTTTCTATCTCTAAAAAGTCCAATTTCTTTTTTGCATTCTCTTG